>VZTX01020003.1:153033-336830 GCA_013400915.1 Pardalotus punctatus | reverse complement strand
AAAGAAGAAAAGAAGAGAAGAGAAAAAAAAGAAGAGAAGAGAAGAGAAGAGAAGAGAAGAGAAGAGAAGAGAAGAGAAGAGAAGAGAAGAGAAGAGGGTTAAAGTGAGTGAAAGTGAAAAATAAAAGAAAAAAATAAACCAATAACCAAAGACACCTACAGTGTTTTCCTGCCCTCCCTGAAATCTTGCTCCCATAATCAACCAGCTGCCAGACCATCCCCCAGCCTACAGTGCTAATCTCTCTTCTCCAGGCTGTGGGGAAGATACAGCAGTACAGCAGTTCACACTCATGTACATACTGCCCTGCAAAAAGACACGTATAGTTTAGGAAGATGTGTTAAGACTGATGCTAAACTGTGCACACAGCCCCTGGAGATCAGACCTGCTGACAGATCCAGGCTAGATGGAACTTGAGCACACCAGGGGAGCCTATACATGTTTCATAAATCTGATAGATCTTTTCAAAGAGAAATCTCAGAAAGAGGACATGGATCACAGGGACTATCAGAGTTTTTTTAAAGACAAAACTAAGTCAAAATTCTGGAAACACATTCAAACCACGATGAATCATACTTGCTCTAATTTGAAAACTTTGTGTCCTGTAGTCTCATTCCTACTGTATGACTATAGCAGACAGCAAAGCAAAAACCGTGCCTAAATAATTTTCTACAGCAGCATACACATTTGACTGCCCCATAAAGGCCAGGTGAAGCCTATTCAAAATCTGTTCCTGTTCCACTCCTCTGATTTCTGCAAAAGGAAAAAACCAAGACAGTGAACCCTTATTTTGCAGTAATGTATATTTCCCTCATTTTCTTGAGGCATGTCCAGTTTCCTTCAGAGGGACGTTTTGCCCTCTAATCACCTGGAAGCAGGAAGCAGGGTGAAGCAGAAGGAAATGTGCCCTTAGGGAAGTGCAGAATGCAGCACCTGAGAGCCATTCTGCTCTGCCCGGGTTGTGGAGGACTATGGAACACAGATACTCTGTATGAGCGTAAGCAAACAAAAAACAGCAGCTGGTACCTCATTTATAACGATAACATCATTCTACAAGCCCAGCAAATATGGCTAACACTGGTACACGCAGTTTTTTCAAAATCTGTCCCCTCAGAGAAAATGTACATAGATACATGGATATCTGCAGTCTGCAAAGCACTTTGGTGGGACTGTTCCTAGTTTGATTTTTTCTTTTAAATGTTTATCCTTTTAGACATGAAATTGCTGAAAAAATTCAGCTTGCTCTTGAAGATACAAGTTGGACAGGCACAGATAGTGCTAATTCCTCGGGGATTTAATGCTACTCTGTTGGGTCAGCTTCCAAGCAATCCGTCTCACTATACAGCATTTTGCAGGTCCTAAACAGGTCAAGGCTATCACATGAACTCCTGCTGACTTACAGCAATTATTATTTAAAATAATCAAATAATCTGTATTAGAACTTGCCACTAGCTTTGCTAGGCATTGTGCAAGTATACCTCTGAGAATATTTCTTCTATGAACAAGCTTGGGATACATGTACATTTTTTGCATGTACTTTGCTGTTTTTTACTTTATTTGCTCTTTCATGTCAGTATAGAAGCCTAATCCACAGACTTCAACAGCAGGATATATTTTTTCATTTAAATATCTCCCTCCCAGTTTTTTGGGATACCAAAAGACACCCAAATACCAAACACACATACAGCAGTGCAGTGATACATTCTCAATTTACACACAGGAACTGAGAGTGATTATGATGCTGCCAAGCAGCAGAAAACACAAATTAACAAGATTTTGGTATTTTTTCTTGGCTCTTCATTATGCTTTGAGCAACAGCCAGATGTCAGAAATCAGTTCAGCTTCACATTAATGTCATTTGAAGAATGAGCAGTGGCAGATGCAGGCAGTGAAACTACAGCTTGGAAAGACAGCCCTAAGGTGGAGGATATCAGTGCAGAGGAGGTGGAGGCACTTACACTGAAAATAAACAAGAAGCTTAAGTGAGGAAGAGCCTGAACAGAAGCCTCCTTTTTTACTGTCTCCTGAAAGAATCTGAAAATTAGTGTATCTATGGTATTGAAAACTATTATTTGCATTAGACCTTACATATAGTTTCACTTCTTTGCATTGAGGTGCAGGGAAAATCAGAGCAGGGAAAGAATTTGTCATCCACAGTGTCCAAGGAGTTAAAAAATTCTAAACTCACAAAAATCTGCACAATCAAAATACAAAACCGAAGTCCATCTATTGTAAATAGTTAAATGTAGATTTCTACATTTGACAACTTGCCTAAGTAGGAGAGGAAGACAAGCCAGTCTTCCACAAACTTTTATGAGAAACATTATTAAGAAGAGCACATTCAAAAATGAAGAGAAATTCTAATTGTAAAGGGAAGAACTGACACAATTTTGATTTAAATTAAACATAAAACTTTGCAAGTGAAGAAAGCAAGCAGGACTGTTTGTTTTTATGCATTAAACAAGCATATTTATCCCCAAAAGCTTTTTAAACTGTTTCAAACTGTCACTTTTGATACTGGTTTAAAACTCAATACCACACTGACTGGAAGCCTGAATTTAAAATGCTCCAAGAAGAAAATAAGCTTTGGAAATATATTTTTTAAGTTGTTTATTTTCTCCACATGCAATATTCCCTTCAGCTAGTTGGAGCATAAATCAGACCAAACTTCCTAACAGAGTATGTTGGAAGAGTTATGTCATTTCAATGAAAATAAACAGAAGTTTATGTTGAAAATCTGTTGAAAATAATGACAAAGGTGCTTGAAGTTGCATGCACCAGGCAACTTGAACAAAATGAGTAAGAGAGCTGGGCATTTCCATGATCCCAGTTTTCTTTGCTATGCTGCTATTGGTCCCTGATGCTGCAGCATGGAACATGGAGCTGTCCAGGGAAGAAAAGGTTTCCTGACATCAATGATTTTGCTTCTCTGCAAACAGATATTTTACCTAGTCAAGAACAAGATTTTCAAGTGTAGCAATAATTAGCATACCCATATAAAACTGAGAAAGCAGCTTTTTAAGCACAGCTTAAAACACTAAATTCAAGAGTGCGCACTTCACTGACTACAATGAAAAGAATGCAATAAAGGCAGTAAAATACTACCCTGGCAACACTTACTCAAACAGCCAAAGAACTAACATCAAAGCATCACTGGATAAATATTGTCTATGTTTTTTTCTATCTCATCTATACAGCAACATGAAAGACTCCAGATCCAGACAAAACCAGTCTTTTTGAGTACATCATATTGCAGATACAGACAAGTGCATATATAAAAAATACAGAATCTAGTTTGAAAAACAGGAATTTTGTCGATTAGTGTAAAAATCCAAATTTAAATAATGAGGATCTGATAACTACTAATAAAATTCTGTAATTTTAATAAAAAATAGAATTGTTTAACATTATCTGTGCTCAAAAAAACTCGAAAAAAACAAAAAACCAAACCATAAATAATAAAGCTTTCCAATGTTTTTTTTTTTAAATTTAAATTTTACATCATATCATCACTGAAAAGTCGGCAAGTGTAACAACCTGTCATATGATTTCATCTGTATGTTGTGTGTACTTCAAGTATTACTTTTATAATCTAGAAAGTCTTCATAAAATATAGTGAGAAAGGGAGAAAGATACTAGCAGGCAGGTCCCAGAAGAATTCCCATGAAACATAGAGCCAGCCATCATGACGTAATGAAGATCTCAGCTTTGTGAGTAGGGCAAGTTTTCTAACAGTTGAGAAAGGGCAGACAAAGAACCTGATCAGTTATAAGACCAGTCCTACAGAGAAGAAATGGGGAGAGCAGATTAGTAACTATGTTAGTTACTAATTACTTACAGATTAGTAACTACCCACTGTGATAGAGAATCTGTACCAAGAAAGATGACATTGAATGATTTGCACACGTTATCTAGTTAAAATGTAATTCAGAGTACTTGAAGTTAAAAGCTCAAGATTCCTGACTCTTGAGGGAGAAAAAGGAATCACCTTCAAAGGTGATTCAAAATCTAAGCGGATTACCTAAAATTAGATGGCTTGAGAATACTACTATCCTCTCTCTTAGCCAAAAAGCCACCAGCCTTGCTTCCTAAGGATTTACAAGTATAGACAAGGCATTTTGTTATTTAATTGCATTTTTTCTTGGCAAAACAATACTTTGCTTTGAAAAGTTGTTTCCTCACCATTGTAGCATCATCACTGCTCACTGGCAAGCACAGGAAAGGAAAACTTAAGCAGGTGCTAAATACTAGTGGACTTTCTGGTTGGTGTTAAAGATCATAGAATCATGTAATGGCTTGGGTTGGAAGGGAATTTAAAGATCATCTAGTTTCAACACTCCTGCCATGGGAAGGGACACCTTTCACTGGACCATCTTGCTCAGAGCTCCATTCAACCTGGCCTTGAACACTTCCAGGAAGGAGGCATCCACAAATTCCCTGTGCAAGCTGCTCCAGTGTCTCACCACCCTCACAGTAAATAATATCTTCCTAATATCTAATCTAAACCTACTTTGTTTCAGTTTGAAGCCATTCCCCCTGGTCCTGTCACTTCATGCTCTTATAAAAAGTCTCTGTCCATCTTTCTTGTAGGCTCCCTTAAGGTAATGGAAGGCCACAATTAGGTCACCCCAAAGCCTTCTATTTCCCAGTCTAAACAATCCCAGTTAAAGCCTTTCAGCATAGGAGAGGTACTGCACCTTCTAATCATCTTGGTGGCCTCCAACAGGTCAGTGTTCTTCCTGTGCTGAAGACCCACCACATCTCTGTCAGAGAGAAACTCAGCTGTGTTTCCATTTCAAAATACAAAAGAGCTGCTAACTATTCATAAAGGATACATTCAGATACCAAGAGAATGTCTACACCTTTACCAAAGGACCAGTGGCAGCAATATTATCCTTACAGTGTGTAAGGAATATGTTAGGGGTTTTAACTGCAGCAAATTTGTTCCAGCTTGGAAACACTCAAACACCCCCCCAATTCCTCTCAATAATAAATCCTTCCACCAAGATGTTCTGTATTTCAGTTGGAAATGAAATTAAAAGGCTAACTTTAATGTAACCTGGAATATCACAATTCCACATAAAGCACAAAAGAAAATGTCTCACAGGTATTAAAATACTGCCAAAAGCAGTTATAATTGCAAATATGCAGCTGACAGTAAATTTACCAAATGAGATATTGCAGATTGACTGCCAACTCAGCCTGTGAAAAACACAAAGTAATTCAACTTCATACAACTTGAACTGATTCAAAAAACTTTTTATTTCACTGTGGTCTAAACTAGGTTGCATTAGCTTGCGCATATGAGCAGTTAACAGTGTGCATAAATAGTTGCCCTGGTAAGCCAACTCAGAGGAATTTCTCAAAAGGAATATCTTATAAGCAGTGAAAACAGCCCATGTACTTGGTAGAGGGAAGGAGGAAAGGAAACAGATGATTCTCTTCCCGCTTCTGTTCACAATGGACTCACAGCTACCAAGTCCACACCTTGGGGAAACCCATAACATGATATTCCCAAAAATGGAAAGCCAGAAGTGCCAAGTGGACAGTCACATTCCAAAATTTGCATATGCAAATGCAAGTGTTTCCCTGGCAAGTTGCCTCCAATTGTAAGAAAATACCTCCAAGGGTGACAATTCTCTATAGCCTGGATGAGCTGACTTTTGAAGTTAATCTAATGGGTATCAACAAGAAGGGTGCAATGCAATGAAGTATGTCTTGTAACTAAAAAATATCTTGAGTTAGCAGTTTCTTCACTGATTTTAAGGTGTATTTCTCTAATCATTATAGTTTTTACATCTATGGAAATGGTGTTTTGTTAGGATGCAGTGAATTTTTTCATCCATGCATCCATCCATCCATCCATCCATCCATCCATCCATCCATCCATCCATCCATCCATCCATCCATCCATCATCCATCCATGTGACTTATGTGACTTCAAATTATGATTAATTCTTGATATTTTTCCATTTATTTATTGTTTCATTTTGGTTCATGAGGGCTCATGACATTAATTAAAATGGGACACTACAATTTTTGGAGTTAAAAACATTTCTTAAATTGTAGCAGCAGTCACAGGAAATAAGCTCAGGAAGAACTGGTTACCAAAACGATGACATTTAGTCAATACTTTGTATTTCAACCTAATATTGCAATTGAATAAGTAGTGTTTTGAATACACTATACTATTTTTCAACAGTAGGGAAAGGAAAGCTATGAAGAATTTCACCATATGTATATTAACTAACACTGTCCCAAGACAATGGCTTGGCTTATGGACTTGGGTGCATCAAAGGAATACATGATTAACACTGGCAGAAGACAGGCTTAATAATATATGAGTCAGAAGGGTAGTGGTTTGAATCATTAACACGACATTAGTTGTGGATCAAAGATATATCATTATCCCAATACATGCATTCCTTTGATAGTCTCAGCCATGACTGTCATGTAACCATACTTAATGGTAGTATTGTCTTTTTTGGCTCAGAATCCCACGCTTTTTGTCAATGGTTCTGCCTGTTCTGATGCAATTTTAGCAGCTTTACTGTTTTACTCATCCAGCTGTCTCAAATACAATGAAGGGTTTAATGATAAACATCTATAAAAAAAAAACCAATACAGTTTGCAATCCTATGTGATACTGAATAATCTAATGCTGTATAGTGAGAGAAATGCCGCAATGCTTTACAATAATATAAGAATTTTAAGGAAATCATAGTTATAATTTCATGTCAATTTGTTTTGCAAACATACTGTTTCAACCATCATCTTAATTAAACTGAAAATAAAACATTTTATGTGCAAATCTGTTTAAGAGAGTTTATGTCATTACGCAGCTTCTTCAGTTCCATAGAATCATAGAACTATGCCCATAGTTTGAGTCTGCTGTTCTAGAGTTTCAATACACTAGAAACTACTGAATTGTTATTAAAAAAAAAAATAAAAAATTACATGCATGACATTCAGTGCAAGTTTAGCTATCACTCAAGCATTAAAGCTGCCTGTCTCCTGTCCTCCATTTTGACCCTGCAAGATCATCTCTCTTTTACTTCTGTCTTAATTACTGAAAGTATTCTCACTACAAGAATACAAGTCAAGATTTAAAAGACAAAGCCTCCATGCCATATCCTATGAACCCACAGTTGTGATCTCTACACACCCACAGGCCAGATAACCCTTTAGGCTGTGACAAGCTCAGAGTGGAAAGGTTTTCCTCTTCCACTCTTGTATCATGCTGCCCAAAAAATAGATCAATTATTCACTGTCACTTTAACAGTGATTCCAAAGTGATCAGATATTGCAACGATTGGCTGGTAAGAGACTCAGAATAAATGAAACCTTCTGCTTTTCACTTTCCTGAGGGATTAAAATTAACCCTTTTCTCTTTTCCAGTTGGTGTAAGATTCATCAATTTATCTTCATATTTGAACTTTCCAACAGAATTTTGCCAAAATGATAAAATATAGAAAGAGTGCAACTGGTGCCTTTAATGAAAATCTCACTCATATAAATGCCTGGTTTGGTCTGTTACTCCAGTGATTTTATGGTTGTAAGTTTCAAAGCCTGAATGTCAATTAATAGATGTGGGCTCCTCTGTAGCCATCTATTTTTAATTCCATCAGAGAGGCTTAGTGTTAAACATGTGATGGAAGAAATGTTAGTCAGAGGAAAGCAGATGGGATAGCTAATTTTTCTTTCACAGTGTTTACACAATGATGAAATTTTTTTAACTCTCACAGCAAAAAAACAAGAATACCCTGCTCACATACAGCAGTATTCATCAGCAGGCTTTAGACAGGAAAATGCTAAGTTCTGATCTGGTTTTATATCATTAGATAGCCTGGCAATAGAATGTATCAGTAAAGGTATGAATCTGCAGTCAGTGCCAGTAGACCCCAAGCTTCAGGTGCTGCTCAGGTGTCCCAGCTGAATGCAGTTCTTTGGTGAGCTCATCTGGAGCCTCCTGCTCCTTCAGCGCATGTGCGAGTTTCACACAGAAAAAAAAGTACATTTTATGACTTATTCCTTATATATACATATATAAGCAGGCAAAGAGTAAAAGTTAAAAAGAAGCCCAGTCCAGATTGCGCTGACCAGCCACAGAAACTGAACAAAATATGCTAGCCATGAGCATGGCTATGCTGTGCCATAGGAGATCCCTGAATTTGTCCTGAATTACCTAATTCCAGAAGGGAAAGCAGAATAGCTGTACCAGTGGTGTATGATGTCTATGAATAAGGAGCACTCACTAACCTGGGAACAACCACAAAATAACCTGATTTTGGATACAAAGCAGGAATTTCTACATTGCTCTGCACCATGCTCTGCTGAAGTGTTAGCTTCCTTGGGACTGCAGTCAGCTGTATAAATTTGTGGGGCTCGAATAGAGAAGATGAAATGATTCACATCTCATAATACTTGTTTCTAAGATCTTGGATGACTCAATTGACTCTTATGATAACCTTCAAAACTAAAAAAGACAGAAAATTGCATTTTTAAAAAAATGTAGACAGAGATTCTTAAGTAAATCTTTTTAAAAAATATGTCAGCACTGCAAACACAGCACACCAAGTTCTTATATTCTGAATATTCACTTTATCAGGTTTCCAGCATTGCTTCTTAGGATTGCGAAAACTCAGGAGTTTCCAAAGACCTAACGCAGAAACACACTAAACCAAGGTAAATTCCCTTTTCCCTTTACTACTGTGTCTGCTTCATATTTTTAAAAGCCGACAAGGCATCATATCATATATTGTATTAGAAAATACACTACAACTCATATTATCATTGAGATTATTAGTATAAATACTATTGACTAATCCAAAGAGAAATCAAATGCAATGGTGGTTTTCACCCATGTATGTAGGTTTACATTTGTATTTATGTACAAGGCTTCAGTTTTAACCATGTCATTTCACTAATAAATATCATCCCATGCTGCAAATTAGTGTTCTGTTTGCATATAGTGATTCAGATAATAAATAATCCCTACAGATGCCAGAAGAAGAGTAAAAGAATCTACTACTCTGAAGCAGTTCTGCTGAATTTTAAATCATATGGAATGTGAACACTAAACCTTTGCATGCTGTGCAGAATAAAACCATGCCGCCCACATGAGAAAGCCTCTCCAAATGTGCTTAATTCAGAAAGCAGGTAAGACAATCAAGCCAACTCCTTCAAAGTATGTGATTTGAGTACTTGATCTTCAGTAAAGAGGAAGATGCAGACTGCAACATCTCAAAACCATGTTGCTTATGGATGAAGAATTCCCTTCAGATTTGTCTGTTGTGTCAACAGAAGTGCAAAAATTCTGCAATGCAAAATAATGGAAAAATATGAATGAAGCTCACTCATTTTTCATTTTCAAGATCAGCAGAAGCAAGTTCATCTGTTCTGGAGAAGTGAAACAAGAAACTCTTACTAACTTCAGGAATACTATGAATGAACTTATCAATTATTGGAGTTCCTACCTCAGATTTCACTTATCTGCAATCATGTAAGAGAAAAACAAACTGCAATTTTTACTTCTTGGTAAGTATCATTTCAGGTTACTTATAAATGCATTTTGAAACCTGATTTCCAGCTTTAGGGCAAAATAAATCGCAAGAGATGAACTTAAAATCTTTCAATGGCTGGGCATAATTTTAAGGTAATTCCAGATAAAAAAACATTTAACCTTTCTCCAAAGTTTCTGAAATAGAGCTTTGTGAACTATCCAAGGTATCTTGGTGATTAAAAGAATCACTTTTGCTCAACATGTTATTGCCATTAAATGGATATAGGATAGACAGATCCAGCGCTGCTGCTTTCAGGAAAAGCTGTTAACAAACACTTTCCAAATGGTTGATTTCATAGTCTTTTAGTACTCAAGATTATTTAATAGATAAATATCTTGTTGTCAGAACAATCAGCACTACTGCCAACTCACCTCATTATTTTTAAGAGAAAAAATACAGCTCTGTCGCCCCAAGAACTGTAACCAATATATACCTTCTGTGGAGTTAATACACAATCATTTATAGACCTCCAAAAGCTCCAAAGCATGAAATGATGATAAAAAACCAAACCATGTTACATTTGGACCTGATAATTTTCCAAACATTCAAGGATACTTTGCTATACTTGGTGCCAGCATTCTGAAACCACACTTAGGAGAAAGGGCTGACTTAAACCAACTAAATCACTTCCTTAAAAGTGAAATACTAATACTAATACTGCTACTAATAATAAAAAAAATCAATTAGTCCTTTGTGATATTCACAAATTTGTACGTATACTTTTTTCCATGTCACTTCCGGACACTATATGAAAGAACTTGCATGAAAAATCTACATACACTTTGAAAGCAAGATAGAGTGCTATTTGCTGGATGGGAATGAAGTGTCATATCTTCTCATGCTCATGTTTTATTATGGTTTTGAACACTTAAATCTTTCATTGTTGTTTATCTTCTGGATGACACACTGCTGTCACTGCTTCTAATAGGATCCTGTCTTTCCTAAATTGCTTTTGAGTATTGAGATTTTAAAGTATAAATTATAGTTCTAGAAACAAGAGACATCCACTGATGACAAACTCAATTGAGAAACATGTAAAATACCTTAAAACCCTGGAAGTTCCAAGCATTTTTTCCAACTACAATAAGCATTACATGTCTCACATAGTAATGTACTCTTTTCTGCTCTTCCCCCTCTGTCCCAGCCTTCCCTTAATTTGATGTGTCAAATTTTTACACTGCATGCTTTTTGTAGCCAGGATTACATTTCTGCACTGTCTGGAACAATGGGACCTCCTGCTTAATTAGACTTTTTGAGTAGTATCACCAACATTGAAGAGTTTATACACTACACAGAGCCTCAAACAGTCCCAATGTTAACAACAGCTGCAATATTTCTTAAGAGAAAAAACATTGTAGGTTAGAATGATGAAAGTATAGAAATATTATTTGCAAATATTATAGTTAGTCCAAGGTCTTTACATGAGGTATAACCTTACAATAAAACCTTAAAAATTCAAGGCAGCAGGGATGGATTAAGAGGGATCCTGCAGATTAGGGATCTGTAAAATCATGAGGCAGAAGTGGAGCAGCAGGCAGCATTTCTGGACGGGGCTGATTATTGCTGGCCAGCCACCCATCACAGAGAGCTTCACTTCTGTGTTTCTGCAGGAGTTAAAGAACTGCAAGGCTGAATAATGAGTTTGGACACATGCAAAAAGAGGAAGAGACCTTTGTATAGGTGTTGAGCTTGGAGGTAAGAGTTTCTGACACTGAAAATCAAGATGCATTGAACTGCAGCCTTTGCACAGTTAGGTTAAGGCTGAAAATATAGACTGGATGGTGACATTTCCTTCACAGCACAAAACACAACGATTTTTACAAAATAAAAACCCCAAACATTGTGAGAGGCAGTGGTTCTAGGTGTGTTTCTCAATTTCTCAAGGACATGAATAAAAAGATCCACTTTGTTATATATCTTATGCCTCTACTATATCCATCATATCCTGTACCTTCTCTGGGCTCACATAAAGCTCAGAGGAACTAAATATAAACTTAAAACTCAAAAACAATATAAACTCAAGCTTGTATTCTACTTTATTTTATAAGTTAAACCCAAAATATTATGTCCAGAATTTCTCTGCACCAGGTTTATCAACAGGAACAGAGGCTAATAATCAAAATGGTGATTTTTATTTTTTTCCCCTCACACAAAGGAGAGGTAGGTAGCTATGTTTTTGTTTCATTTCACATTTTTTTGGATTAAATACTTTTAATCTTCTTTTTTTCATTTCAATCCATCAACAGTTGCTGTTCTGTCATGTAACAGTTCACGTTTTCTGGAAATACTGTAAACCCATTTTGCCCAGGATCAGTTTAAACACCTAAGAAAACTCCCACTTAGATTCACAGCCCTTATGAATTGGTAGTACTTCCACTTCATATTCTCTTGCAACCTGAAAAGTCATTTCGCAATGGCCTGAAAGGCAGTGTACCCTGCCCACTTCTCACTATGCTGTTCTTACTGCCTCTTGCCTTTCCTAAGGAGCTTGTGTTAACTAACCCATAACAAACTGTCAAACCTGACCTGCTTATGCTTTTGGCTTGCACACACTTTGTGTCCAATATGTGGCACAGCACAACCAAATACTTGGCTGGGGCCCAGAGGAACATTTGAGGTTCAAGTTAAGGTGAGGCAACACACAGATGTCACATGTTCTGTGACCTCCTCTCTGTGTCCCCTTCTCACAAGCTTTAGGAATGTCACTGTTTGATACCTTTATGCTACAAGATGTTTAGGCATCTCGGCTATTTTTAAAAACCACACCACTCCTTATTTAGATTTTTTGCTAGTGTAGTACCGGGAAACATACTTCAGATGAAAGGCTTTTTGACAGCTGGCAGTGTGCTGAATTAGTCAAAAAGCATACTTAGTACTTGTTCACAGCCTGTGTTTCATTTAGGGTTTTATATACACATACACACAAATATACATATATATTAATTGAAAGCAAGTGCTATTTTTGACATAATCTTCATCGTGCTGATTTGAGTTTTTCTTATTCTAATATGTCCTAAATAAAACTTGCATATGTAGCATGATAGTGGCCACTAATACCTCACTGAATAAACACTCATGCAAATCCCAGCTGTAAATATAGGTTAAGTCTTTATATTGTTAAAAGGGTATCTCCTTAAGTACATATTAGAATTCTGTGTGCATCTGCTTGACCATCATAAAAACCTGTCCATATGTTGTTACAAGAATTTTTAACAGAACAATTTTTTTGTGGATTTAAATCAAACAGACAGACTTCAATAACTGACCGATGGGACATAAGCCATTTTTAATTGAACATTGCTGCTGATAGCACACTTAACCCTCTTATGTTTAGAACAAAATGACATAGATTTAGATTTTTCATTTAATAATAATTTATTTCCCAGACACCCTCCTTTTGTAACCATCTAAGTCTTTCAATTCCATCAGATTTTGAAGGGATAAGCTACTAATGAATGCAGTTTGATATCTATTTAATTTAAACACAGAAATAAGTAAGTAAGTAGGAATATAGTTACAGGAATTCCTCAGGAAAATATTTCTGTGGTTTAGCTTCTAATCCGTTTTTATTTTGGGATTAATACAGATAGCATCAAAGCATCAGAATGAGAAACAAGCTGCATATTCAGTTCTATTTCAGGTATTCTAGTAAAACAGCATGCAGCCTGAAAAGTAAACACAAAATATTTTCAGGTTGGGGACTGCTTTTGAATTTTTGTGTTTGAATATGAAACTTCTTCAATTTTACTCTTTCTAAATATTTCTTTCGAATACCTGATGTCTAACAACATGGAACTGTAACAATATTACAAACTACAAAATAATACAAAAAATAATTCAAACCTTGTGTAAAAGCCCATAAATACTCAAAACTACTTATATCAATTAAACTATAAGGAATATGTACATAAGGGTAGCTAAAAACCTTTACAGCTTGATCTATATATATAATGCATTTCTTATGAAAACTGCTTAAAGACCAATTCTCAAGAATTACTTTGACAAAAAAAAGGGAAAGATGATGAAAGATACTCAAAATGCTAATCTCTTAAAAACATTGGATTTGGGCTTCTTCTCTGCCCTCGTTTCTGAAAAAAAACCACAAAGAAAAGTAACAATGAATTGTTACTACAGATACAATAATAAATATTATGACGACTATTAAAATTACTCAAAATTTAATTCTAATATGAAAAACATACTTCAGCTTAAAGGCATAGGGAAATCCACTACATGCTGGTTGACATCATAATCTGAATTAGGAGAGTTTATATTTATCTTGGTCACTAATAACAATTAATATTTTGGAATCAAAATTAAGTCAGTGCTAATGGGGATGATATGATGGGTGGAATATACTGCACCTCTGCTGTTGATATTAGAGTTCTACAGAGGAGAAAAAACCAGAGAAAAAATAATTGTCCCTGAGGTGCAAGTGTGTGACTCACAATGTGTGCAAGAGACAGACCAGTGAAGTGTGAAGGTGCGGTTTATACCCAGCTCCTTTACAGAGAACAGATGCTTCAAGATTATTTTCAAATATATATTATTATATATATACTATAAAAATAAGATGACTAATATTGTGAGAACAAGAGACCAGATTTAGCTAATGATTTTGGTTCTCATTGTCCCTTTCATTTCCTCAATCTGCAAATGAACAATTTGCCTTTACCTATTCTGCTTAAGTAGGTGTGTGGTCATGTAAGCTTCCTCCTTCAGAAACGTGCAGTAATACTCCATAATCATAAATGTGCAAGCATTCAGTGCAATTTGTGGTTTTAACATACAGAGCTTTTGGTGTAATCGCTTGATCTCTCTGTATCAGGTGCCTGACAACATAGGTGGAAATTTATGACGGTGTAGTTGCACTGTTTCAGAATCTTCCTTTCTTTTTCATGAAGAATATAGATAAACTGTACTCCTTGTACTTTCTTAATCTCTGTGTTTTGTGTTAGATGTTGTATAAGCTGTAACCAATGGTCTTAGCTGGTGGATTCCCTCCCGACCAATAGCTGCTAGGTTATTAGTGCATATATAAAGAAGTTTTTGTAAATAAATTTTTTTCTTCTTCGCCATCTTGAGTCCTGTCTGCCTGACTTCCCTGCCAGCTTCCACAAATCCCACGAATAACAGAAATCCAGCCAACATGACGGTAACAGGGAATTATAAGGCTGAATCTGTTTCTAGAACTCCATTATTCCCTCTATATTAGTTGGCCCATAGTATTTCCCCTTGAGGAGCTTTATTGCACTTTTCTTGCTCTCGCCTCCACATGGAAGACCCTTGAAACCAATAATTTGAAGAACCAGAGGAAATAATGCTGCAAAAAGAAGCAGCAAATCGTATTTTTGCATTGTTTGCAGAATTTCTTCTAGGCTCAGTGTATTCTCTTGTTTCAACAAGAGCATAAGTTATTCTTTAAATCAGTAACTGGTTTTAGATGTACTTCATTCTATCAACTAGAAGATATGAGTAATTAGAAGTACCAACAGAGGAAAACAAACAAAAAAATAACCAGCATAAAATAGTGTTCAAAAGGGTGTTAAGGAAGCAATTTTTATTTAATAGCAGATTACAATCAATTATTTTCTTGTCTTAATAAAAATTGTTTCTATTTCCAGAGTATTCATTAGGAATGTTGATGTATATGGAACTCTGTTATGCATAAATTGTGAAGCTTCTATTTGCTATTGGAAGTCTGAAGTTATATCATTTTCCTCAAAAATATTATCTGCCTTTATGGTTTTCCGAATTTTTATCATCTGACCTGTGCCAAGTAGAAGAATCTGGGCACTAAAGGACATTTGACTTGATATATTCAACATCAGATCAAATTTCAGACAGCGTAATTCTCCCTCTGGAGCAATTACCCATCACTTGCTGGTATTGCCACCGCACCCATTGCCAGCTCTTGAAGCAGACCAAATATAATTTGTACTAGTTTTTCCATTAGTTGTACTCCACAGTAGTATCCAGCTTTAAACATCATATTCTATCGGCAGATTTTTACTACCATGGAGGGTCAACTACTGTAGTAATAGAGATATTACAGCAAAGGAAGTCATGCTGTTGTGCTTTGTGAAAAAGTCATAGTTGGCACACACAGAAAGTCTGCAATATTTATGTAAAAGTTTCTTCAAAATTACACCCACAAACACATCAGGGAGGAGCAAAACCAAAATCTTGTTCCTTTCTATTCAGATGAAGGTAATCTTACAATCAGAGGGAGGTTATATCCTTGTTCTGCAATGCCAGGTTAGCCTACAACAGTGAAAACTCTCATAGATTACAGAGCAGGCAGAACATTGTTCTTTGATGCATCTAAGATGCTCTGAGTTCAATTGTTGCATTCAAATATTCAGTAAGTACATACAGTATAGAATGTATTTGGTTTTCCAATCATCATGTGTGAAGTTGGCCAGAACTTGCCAGCTCAAGTGAGACTGAAGAAGTGATCAATTTTCTACAGTCTCAGAGGAATCCTAAAGTTACTAGGAATGGTAGAGGAATTCTAAGGTTACTTTGTAGTTAACAATGTATGATGGAGGTATCATTAGGAGCTATAGATCAATATTTGATTTTTTTTAATTTTTTTTTTTTCACATTTGCTGCTTGCTTGCTTCCTTATCACTGTTGCCCTTTTATTGTTGCAACTCCTATGGCTGTTTTTCATCTGCTTTTAGCTATTGGATTTTCTCTGGCAAGAAGGAAACCAACTTTGTTCAAGAGCAAGTCCCTCATTACAGAAAGGTCATATAGAGCACCTTCCCCAGCACATGATAACTGGTTTTCAGAAATACATGGAAAAGCTTAAAAAAAAATCACAAGGTTTTTAAATCTGTTCTTGACTTTCACTGTACCACAAGACCAGTTAAAGTCCATTTCAAAATGAAGATGACTCATGCTCCAGTTCCCTTATCAAAGAAATACTTTGACAGAAACTGCAATTTGCTTCTGACAATGATAAGGACAGGAATACCATTGGCAAAGGTCTTCCCATGAAATTTAGGACATAGCTGGATTAATGGAACCATTCCTGCCCTCTTAGTTATTACTTCTTGCTTTCTGCAGACATTGTTACACTTTAAACACTCTTTGTGATTATTAAAACTAAAGCAGCTTTTTCCTTACAAAAGAGGTTGGCACCTGTACTCATCAGGGGACTCTGACAGCCTGAATTCTAAACACATTCCTACATTGTTTAGCAGAGGCAACTTTCAGCAGATGACACTCAAATTCACAGTAGCAAAGCTGATAGTTATACTCAACACCAATTTCCTAAATTTAGCCTAAAGTACATGCTGTGCAGGAAATAGGATGTGTTTGGGCAGGAAATTTTGGGATGTCTCATTTAAGAAATGTGTTAAGGAAGAAATGTTACCACTATTACAGTATATTGTAAGTCCAAGGACACAGCTAGTACTCAGAAGTTTTTCTTGCAGTAAAACAAACACTGCCAGTGAAATAGAACAGATCACCGACGTAATGTATGTACTGTGAATCCTTATACAGACCCCTTCTCTAAGCACAGTTTACTTGCTTCCTGAGGAAGCAGTGGAATGTATGTAACAAATTACAATGGTGGATTTAGGAATATTTTGAATATATTAGAATATTTTGAAGGCTAACTGATCAAGCAGATGGATGTGTAGCTTGGAGAGACAGTATTTAATTTAAAGCATGCTCACACTGTTACTTAGAACTGCAAGAGGACATTTTGGTAGACTCACACTATTTGGGGCTATTTCCACTTTCCCAGCTGAACGCAAAAAAAGTCTTTGAACAGAAATCACTGCCATAGGGCAACGTGTTATTCAAGTAACACCATGTTGATGCTGAACATACACACAATGTTAAGACATTAACAACTGTATCTAAATATAATTAGAAGAATTAGCACTTCATGCATTGTATGAATGGCATTCACTAAATTTTACATTAAGCTGTGAGATCATCCTGTATCCTCCTGTGGCTTTGTACACAGGCATTACTGAATTCTGTATAGAACTTTTAGCCTCATTCAATATATTATTTTCAATATCCAGTAAATCCTATTGCTGTGAATGTATGTGAGCAATTGTCTTTTACAATAAATGCTTAACAATAAAAGTGTAAAACTGATTTTTAGGAAAACAACTATATTGCACAGAGAGCAAATGTAAATATGGTGTTAACAAAGGCGACTTCTAGGAGGAGGCAAGATGTGGAAATAACAGTGGAGCCAAGTTGAGACTGCTTAATGTCTGCCTCCCTACAGCTGGTACAGAGTGCCCACTCTCCCATCTGTCTCCAAACAGATATATCCATATGGGAGGTATAATCCATAAATAGAGACAACACCACTCTAACAGGAAAAGTGTCATAACAGACATATTAACGTTCTAATAGGTACACTGGTCTAGTTTAGTCTCAATAGTCAAGTCCTATTCCATTCCTACATGCTGTTAGACTATAATATAAATAAATTTTAATTGTGGTAGATCTGAACAAGATGGTGATAATGATGGAAAGAACATGATGGCCAAACTACACCTATTAAAGTTAATAATGACCACAGTCTACTTTAGATCTTCTATGAAAAAGCAGCGCATACCATTAGTTTGTTCTCACTCTATTCACAAATAAAATAAAATAATGCTGTAGTACTTATTAATTAAAAAAGCCATTTATTTGCTTTCATATGCTGTTTTATAAACAAGTTTCATACGCACTTGCTCCTACCTATTATTTTCTTATTAGAACATATGGAATTAATAGGAAGGTCAATAGTGTATTTATGTTATAGACACTGAAACAGGGGAAATGTCAGAATTATTAGCCTAACTTTAACCACAGAAGAGCATCAAGAGAAAAGATATTATATAAATTTATGTCTGTCCTCCCGTTGTCTTGACAATTAATCTACAGTAACACCTACTTCCTATCAGTTAATTTTACCACAGTTAATCAGTTAATTTAACACATCAAAAAAAATACAACTTCAGAATATTAAGAGGCTTAGGGGCAGGAGTTGGGGCTATTATTGGGAAAGGAGGCTGTATCTAATGATTAGGAACTACAAATATACCAAATATAAGGAGAAGATGGAATCAGAGTAATGAAAACTGAACACTAGTTGCTTAGCATGGAAGCACTGCATTGTTGCAGAGCGGGATATACAAGAGTGTCACTTCGTCATGTAAATCAAGTTAGTATATAAAAAGTCAGATTTCATTTTTCAGTACAGTTGCACAGGTCATATTTTTCAGAAATAAGTACACTTTTGTAAAAGTCAAAAATCCTATGACTTTGAAATACAAGGCAGCTTGCTGGAGAGCAGCTTGCATTGTAACTCCCCAGTATCTCACGTAGTCTCTGAGTAGCAGCCGCTTTGTGCAGCTGCGCCAATGTGCTGGGCAGGTACCGTGAGCACACTCCATCTCTCAGAGGAATTCTCATGGCATCCACAAAATAAGAAACATAATTTTCACCTTTATGAAGAGATGAGCAGAGAAAGATCTCCCCCTCAGCTTTCTCCTGAAATATAATTTGACCTAAAATTTACGAGTGCAAATCTCTTAGAGCTGTGTCCTTACCTCAAAATATATGTATATTTTAAGGGGTGAATTATTATGTAACTGTATAAGTACTCCATATATTAATAGTTCAGGACAGAACTTACTTTGCAAAAGAAAATAAATTCTGACTTTGTGCTCACCAGTTATAAGTTTCCCTTAAAGCCACTGCAGTGGAATCAATTATTCCAAAACAAAATTAAGAGAAGTGCATATAATTCCACATATTCATTCAATTTAAAAAAATCACATTAAAAATTAGTTATTTTGACATTTTTTAAAAATTGCTTGGATTAATTTAATGTTTCCCTGTGTCCCTGAAGTATCACCATAACCAATATTTGCAATACTTAGGCATAAAAATAATGAATAATTATGAATAATTTATTAGATTCTATACATAGGTGTAACTGACTCCCAGCATGCTAAGTAAGTATTATAACAATATTCTACTATTTAAATACTGAAAATGAGAATATTGGGCCTCCAGGCTTTATATTGTACACTAACCACATGCATCTATACACATGCAGATTTGAGGGTGTTTTGATTTAGATAGAGAAGTTACTGATTTTCTTTGGTCTTGGTACATATAGAATGTCAACAGAAAAGCATTGTATTTACTTACAGGAAGATTTTCTTAGCTTTTTTTTTTTTTTTCCCTATGAATGCCAGTTTCCAATTAAATTTTCAACATAGGAGGCAGCATTTACAATTTGGCTTGACACTAAAATGCATCTATTTAAGTAAAGTTGCAAACTAGAGAAGTTTTAGCAGCTTATCTTGTACTAGAAAATACTGATAAACAGATAGGAACACATAAATTAACTCCTATACGGGAAAGACCAACAGAGTAGTTATATTATCATATTAATTGCAGACCTGAGGGTTTGCACTAGTCAAGGAGATAATTTTATTATTTTACAGAGACATGCCTCAGAGATTCTTCTTTTTTAATCTTTATTTTCTAGGGAGCCTTGCCATTTGAAAAAACAAAATGTATTCCAGACCCCTCCAAACTCACTGTTGTAAGGATTAAGAGTATAAAACACATTAGAAACTGTCACTATCAGTGCACCATCACTGAAGAAGCTTAAGGTCAAGTAAATGTATTATTCATTCACTATTATGAGCCATGTGCCCTTTCTAAATGTAAATTATACTCTGTAATTATTTTTCACTTTTAAAGCGTATCATTCATAAAGCCAATTAAAATGATATGATTAATAATCAAAATTCCTGTACAACATCCCAGAGGGCAGCTGCAATGACATGATAAATTACACAAGTTTAGCAGTTCAAGACTTTATATAGATTAGAAAGAGGTCATAAACTCCAGAGAGTGACAGAGCGCAATTCTGTCAGAGAAAATCAAAGTAACTTGTTTGCTGATTTTATTGTGTGGAAGGGGTGGGATTACTAATGCTGCCTAACTAAGGCTTGGAGATTGGAAGCAAAACTGCCCCGGCAGCATCCCCAGCAGAAGACAGGGAGCGGAGAATTCTGCCAGGTGATTTGGAGTACACACTCAGGAGACAAGCCAACATGAGAGTGTACAGGCTCTGAAAGGACAGGTCCCATTTCCATGTGCTGACCCCTGCAGCCTACTTGACTCCTCTGTTAGATTACTTAACCTAATAACACCAGAATTTTTCAGGGGAAACGCCCACCCCCCCAAAAAAAAAAAAAAACCACCCAAAATGAACCAACCAACCAGGAAAAAACCCCCAGAAAACCCCACAGCTGCTTTGGGGTGACTTAAATCATCCAGCGAAAGTCCTGGCAATGCACAAGGGGAGGGCAGAACCTTGAGGCCACAGTCTAGTGGTAATGGAAGGAGCGCACAGGGATCCATGAGGGCCCCATGGACAGCAGACAGCTGATATATCACATTGGGGGTCTGTAATCCCAGCCTGAAGGTAGGGAAAGAATATGATTTTCTGGAAGGCTCTCTCTCTCCCTGATCAGGAAAGCTACTTTGAACATCCAGCATAAGCAGTGTAAATACCTTCCCCACCATCTCACTGAAACACTATCAGCATGAAGTATTGAGTAATCGAATATAAACTCCTCCACCACCAAACCAGAGATGCTCAAAGTTGTCTAGTATCTATAGAAATCAAACTTACATCAACTTGGTACCTAATTTTCACCGACAGAAAATATTTGTAATGAGTTCTAAAATTTTCCTTCTCAGTTCTAATGCTGTTGACAGACCAGTGGTCAGACTGTGCCTTTATGAACTCAGAATAAACCTGTATTCTGACAATATTTTTGTAAAACTATTTTATTCCAATGATAAATACATTCCAGCTTATGATCTTGCAAGGTTCTCACTGCTATGCCCTTGTTTCAGTAAATTGTTTTTTGCTTTTATTTTAACATAAGAAATTTTTTTAGGCATAATTGAATGTTTCTTCTTAACTTCTATTAGCCCATGTCTCCAACTGCTGGGACACAAATTACACATTACCATTGCTTTATACGAAATATTAATTTGAAAGAAGGTTGTACAGTGAAACAGCCTTTGATACAATTTTGCCTTTTAAAATGGACTGGAGGAGAACATGGGAAAACAGAGAGATCCAAGATAGTAGCTATCATCTCAGTACACATCAACACTTTATTTTCTTATCCACCTACCTTCTACCTATCCTCTTGCCTGTTTTCAACATGTAGGTCACAAGCTTACACAGGTACAGTTTTGAGAATTACTCACTAATCATGATTTTGAGTTTAGGGAGTTGGCAGTTTTCACTCTCCTAATAATTACAAGGTTTATAATCTTCCAGATGCTGCATAGAAAAAGCATTAAAGCACCACATAGGATTAAGTGCTTACAGGAAAGGTTCTCTTAAGCCTACAAAATTATAGGGTTACTCCTGAGAAGCTCTGTATTTCTGGGCTATGTACTTTGTGTCACCTTACTGCTTCTGCAGTAGGCGTAAGTGTAAACACAGCTTCTGCCACTCCAGTACTGTGCACCCCGTTTGCCTGGAAGAACGAAAAAGTGAATTACCTAAATTCTAGTGCAGCTCTTTACTAGAAATACTGCCAATTCTCTGAGGAAGCATGTGACATTTTGAAGATACTCCTGAGTTTCAGCTTCAGCTCAATCTGGCATGTCTCCTCCAGACCAGCAGATAGATTTGGTGAGAGTAATACACTTGAACTTTTTCAGGTAACACTGAAAGGTCTACAACGTAAACGAACCTGTTTTCAGCATCAGTGTGATTCTTTAAGAAGTCATATTTGATCAAATCAATGTACTCTGCAAAGACATGGCTATTCAAAAGCATAGAAGTATGTTTGTGTATGAGCAGAAATTACTTTTCAGAGCCAAACAACAGGACCTAAACAACAACAAAACAACAAAAATTTGTGTACAAAATACATTCTTTAACTACTCAAAAGCAGTGAGAATGGTCTTTATAAACCCTTCTCATCAACCCCTCCCCTTTTTATTTTGAGCAATAATGCAAAACAAGCCTGTTTTTCTCATTTTGAGGCAGAACACAACCCTCTTATTTAATATCACAGGTACAATTCCCATCCAAAGGCAATTTTTTTTTCTCACAAGGCTCAAAATAAAGCTCAAAAAACCAACCAAAAATAAAAAAGACCCACACAGTTATGCGGCATTAAGTTCTCATTTGCTTTCTGGACCCGTTGTAAAGCTCACACCACACACAGGTGCACCAGTTGGCAGTAGTATGTCTGGAGTGCTGCCAGAATATGCTTTTTCCTTCATTTGGGATGATATCCAGCTGATAGAAGTGAAGCTCTAACATACATCAAAATGCATAAAAAAGCAGAGTCATAATCATTCTAATAATCTCTAATTGTGGTGCACTGACAAAATGAAATTCATTTCAACAAACAGCAGAGCCTGGAGCTTCATAAATTAGCCACCGTTGTCTTTTTTTTTTTTTTTTTGTTCTTCCTACAGAAGTGATTTTTGAAGCATGAAAACCATTCTCCCCTCTGTGCACTCTGTAACACTGAAATTGCCCCACCAGACATGTGCAACTGTTTCCTCATTTGAGGAAAAGCACATACACGTGTTCTGCAGAAATCAGAAGAGGTACAATTACTGCAAATGATTTGTGTAACCCACAGCAGGGTGAGCAGTTGCTCTGGTCAGCCGCTCCGCTGGGCAGTTCTGGTTAGCTGCGGCGGATCACAGGACAAGGTGCCATTAGGGGGCAGCCTTGGGTCTCCCTTGCGGACAAACCTATACGCCAAGAGGGCAGCCCCACCACTCCTGGGATTTCTGACTGTATGTAGCAAAACTCATTTCAGCTTCTTAAAATACAATGAAAATTTACTGTGTGTATTTTGCATTCTGTGAGGAAAAAAATATGCATAGCATGGTTTGAGCAAATTTGTAGTGTATGGGCAGGAGTAGATTATAATTTTTTAAGGCTTTTAAGTAACTTTAATACTGTAAAAGTAATCTTTTTCATTATTGAGAATTTCCATTGGTCACTCCACCTTAAAGTCTGAGTAAAATATCACTGGCAGTTAAGTAAGTCCTTCAGTAGTACACAAATAACCACAGTAACTTCCATATGAATACATTACAAAAAGAGGTAAATTAGGATTCCATAATAACAATCTTTCTCAAATCAATCTAAGACTGGTTTTATTACGAACACATAAAATTATCTTGATATTTATTTTAGGTACCTATATAATTTAGATGATTTTTTTTTCAATTACAGCTTAATCCTATTATCCAATGGGTAATATCTTTATATTATTTATAATTAAACAGACATTCCATAGAAATCAGGTAAAAGGCTGTTTATCATACACAACAGATACATTATATCTAGCACATTAAACTCCATGTAAATTCTATGCAAAAGTCCTTAATGATTTTTGCTGTAATTTGCTTCATCATATTATGTAATTCTTTGACACTGCATTGCTTTCCAATTACTCTGCTGAAGTACATTTGTCTGAAACATATGTCTAACCTTTTCAGCTGTTTGAGGGTTGCTTGCTACAGTAATCTCCATCAGTTTAGTCAACTTAACAATCCCCACTGATCTCTTCACATAACAGGTTTAAGGACTTGGAGCTTAGGATCCTCCTCACTGTTAGCATCAGAAGCTCATTCAAAGCATTCTTTTGCTGTAGGTGAAACTAATCCCTTGTCAGAAAGTAAACAAAGAGTTTTGCAAACATGCACAGAACAATGACCAAACACCAAAACAAACCCACAAGTAACTGTGCCAGAGGGCTTCACTCAGATTTCAGCTGAATACATAATTGCTCTCAAAATGCCAAACTGGCTTAGACACACAAAAGCAGCATGACACAAGTACAGGACAAGGCTTAAATGACTGGCCACAGCTCTCTGGAATACACACATGAAATAATAACCAGGCAGAAGGCGTGTATCCAGATCGTGGTAACAAAAACACCATTTGTATTGCATAACCAGGTGACCAAAGCAACATTTATTCCCTCAGGGATCACACTGGCTGTAAGATATCTCATTTGTTGGACTTCTTAACCTTGTTTCCTAAGTTCACGATTCACCAGCCAACTTTGACCTTTGTCTGGTGATATTTTTTCATGTGACCGCACAAGAGCTCGGCAGCTTTTGAGACATTAGATAGCCTGCCCTGGAGACTGCAACATGGTTGGAGCACTACAAAGCACTCTAATTTTGTAACACCAATAACAATTAAAAAAAATAAATAGAAAATGAATGAAGCCAAACAACAAAAAAAATTTCTAGACATCTAGTCAGGTTTTACAGGTTTGGGGGTTTTTTTTTTTGTTTTTTTTTAGCTTCAACTATCAAAGGAGTACTGTGGGTTGGAAGAGTGTGTTATACAGATTTCAGAGAGCTTTCTCAGATATAAGCCTTCCGGTAGCTGTAATCGCTATGACTACCTTTTAAATGTCTGAAAAACTCACCATGTCACTTTTGAAAATAAATCAGAATAGACATCCTGACTTGAAGTACAAACAATATCATTTAAAAAAAAAGAAAGAAAAGAAAAGGCAGAACAAGATAACAAAAAGCGGTACTAATTCAGGGAAGCAAGCAAGCAACCTTACTCGCTAGATTCCTGGGATGATGCCCTTAGACGCCTGTAAGCCTGCAAGCTTTAAGACACAGCTGATAGCTGTTTTACCAACAAGATAAAACAAAATTGAAAAATCAAACAACACTGAGGTTCTTGCATGGGTACACAAAAGGCATGAACCACATGCAGACAGATTGGTCCAGTGAATTGCAAGGTGAAAGTTTCAGGTATTTTCTTTCCTGAAAAGGCACCAATATGGCCCAAAAGCTGACAGGTACTACTTGTGAGCAGCTGAACACAGGGACTTCAGCAAAGAAAGACAACTTGATTCATCTTTTATCAGATATAGCAAGCACTCATGTACAGGCTACAGTGTTTTTTTCTAAACCAGATTCAAGCCAAAGAGAGGATATGCAGATGGGAAAAACAGAAATGGGCAAAAATGAAAATGCTTGGCTGAGTGATTAAAATCTACCCTGTATGATACTAAATACACAAACAGTTTTCTAATGTAAATATCTATAGACTTTATTGGTCAATATTACACTATTGCACTATATTGGTCAGTCTTTCATATAGTATCATATAAATATTTCATCACGTAAATGAAGTAACTTTTAAAGATATAGGTTCATGACAACCTCTAATAAAAATAATTTTACCACCATGTCATGGGAAAAATAATGGAATGAACTGGATTATTTTTTCATTCTAACAGTAACACAAAAATGTCAGAAATTCAGGTCAATAAAACAATTTATGAGTTTACTTTCATTAGATGAGAGATTTAACTAATATTTTTACTAAATTTTGATGTCTTCAAAAAAACTAACTTTTTAATCAAAATCCTAATTTACATATTTTAAAAAATTTCTATGTATGTAACTTATGTTGGACCACATTTCACACTGGGAAGTGAAATAAAGTACCTGTCTAAAGAAATATTTAGTTCAGCTTAAAACATATTTCATGCTTCTTTTTCAACTAGTTTTTGTTCACCCAGTCCTTGCTTTGTATGAGAAGCAGTTTCATAATACACTCTATAACCCTCTTTAAGAATCCTACAGAGCAATAAAATGATTTCCCACAGCTGCAGCTATCAACAAAAATATATCTGTGAATTACACTGTACTAAAGTGTGGGTCTGTGTTGGTCTAAGCATTAGAAGGAGGGTAAATTTGTACGTTGCAGCTTGTCCTATATTTTCCCAGTTCCTCAAAAGACAATAAAAGTTGAACCTATTTAACTCACAGTCCTGATATTTGCCATGCATGGATTCACTACTGAATTAATGCACAATAAATTCAGAATCAGAATTACGATGTGCAATTTTTAATTTCTAATCTTGTTATTTCTCGTTATCCATGGCAATTATGTTCTTGTTAGCCACTTAGTATTAGACATGATTTGCATTTAATTCCCTCGGGCCTCCAGTGGACTTTAAATTTAATTATTGTGATAGCAGCACAACTGGATTTACACATGTACTTTTACCATTCAAATGAGTCACGCACCTTAATTATAACACTTACAAGGTCTGATCACTAAACATGAGATGCCATGCAAGCCTGACACCCCTGGATCTACTCAGCTATTTGATTATATACATGAACATGAACATGATGCTCTGAGACATCTGTTTAGTCTAACATAGTTCTAGTTCATCATATTTCAAATAATCTAATACGAACATAATAATCTAGTTCATCATATTTCAAATTCTGATCAATAAAACTTTTGTTATAGATGTTTTTTTAATGAGCTATTGATAATAAGCTATGGTGACCAGTGACAGGACCTGAGGGCATGAAGACGTGTCAGGGGAGGTTTAGGTGAAATATTAGGAAAATATTTTTCACCCAGAGGGTGGTTGGGCACTGGACAAAACTCTCAGACAGATGGTGTGACTCTTGGGGTATCCTGTGCAGGGCCAGAAGTGGGACTTCAATGATCCTAGTGAGTCCCTTCCAACTCTGGATATTCTATGATTCTGTGATATTTTAATCAGAAGATGTAGATCTCTGAAAAAATTATCTCAATATAATCACACAGAGGAAAAAGTCTTTGTATTTTATCTTTTTCAGATTTTTAAAAAAAACTAATTATGCTCTAAACCATGGCAAATAAATTTTGGAGACAAACAGTAATTGTATCTGCAATCTGCACCAATAGCTTTGGAAATAGGAACATTTTTTATATGCACAGGATGCAGTCTGGTTTTACCTATTTGCAATCAAATTTCCTCTCATTTTGTTAATATGTTTTAAAATAACTGTTAAGTATTACATACTAGATATCACTCCATGATACCAGATCATCCCACATCATTGCGTCTCACTGTTTCTCTAGATTTCAATGCCTTTACCATCTCTCAAATGTGCCTTAGAATTGACTGTTCCTTAGATATTTGTCTCTTTATTGCATTTCTAAAGCACAGGCTCTAGAGGCTAGTGTGTTTTTCCCAGCATCTACTGATACTGAGAGCAATATGAAACATATCTTCATGTCCATCCAGAGAATGAGAACATTTTCTTTGATAAGTCTTTGTGTACTTCAATCTAAAAGACATCTACAAAAATGTCTCCTTTTTCCAGAAAGTTGGAAAGTCACTTTAAAAATAAGACTGCTGCAGTTCTTTTTCTGTGCTGGGTTTTGCCAATCTGTCTCATATCCCCAGAAAAGGCTCTATGGAGGAGCATTTTATTTCAGACCTTTTCCTTTGATTTTTTCTAGAAGGAAAATGCCTTGCCTCTTACTAAGTAAGTCCCAAATGAAATTAACATTCCTTGGTGGTGTTTTCTAAGGAATTTATCACAGCTCAATGTGGGTAAAGAGAGTCCCTTTAAGTGGGATTAGTTTTACATAAAACTTGGAAAGGAAAACAAGGTTATCAGTTTTAAATATGACACAGAATGAGGACCACAGTTTATGAAATGGTTTTATAGACGTAAAGAATTGATGGAGTCCTTTTGACAGTCTTATTATACCCCTGACTTTACAAGCAGTCCATTAATAACAGCACTATGTTGTAACTGATCAAGTGCTACTTCAGTCTCAGAGGAACATTGCTCTTACAGGTCTTTCTGAAGCAGCACAGCTCTGTCATCAATAACTCCCTCCCTCTATTTCTCATGCTGATGGACATCTAGTTGCAGCAGCTCTGCTAAGTGCTGGTACCAGTACATGGGGGAAAATGTCTCAGGAAGGCTAATTGCAAGTAATTTCTAAATGAAAATAGTGGTATTTAAAGCAGTAGAGAAAGTCATATAGTCAATGGGCCTACTCCCTTCCCTTCACATCTTCAATCTAAACACACCAGATGATTAAAGGATGGGGAAAAGGGTATTTTAATCTCATTTCACCTCTGAAGAATGATGGAAAATGAAGGTCAAGTAAATTGCCTGAGTCTGTATGGGAAGTTTGTAACCGTTTTTCAGGATCACAGCTCAGTGGCTCACTTTAACTGACTCAAGAAGCCATTCTGTTTAAGCAAAACAGGAATTTCAACCCTTTACCTTAGATACATTTGACACTATCTCAAAAATACAGAACAGTGTACTGTCTGATGTCCCTCCATTTAGTTTGTGTGCATATTACAACTGAGACTAGCAGCAGCAGCCAGAATCTTGGTGTTCTTCATTGTGTTAGAGCTGAGATATACAACATCAGATCTCAACAGTAAGCTGAGAGTAAGTATCACCTGAAATAACAATTATTAGTGCCTGATCCTTGTCCCAGCAAAATGGTGCCCCCCACCACTTTGAGGCCATCCTCAAGAAGCTAGGCTATTTTTTCACGCTGTTGCAATCATGGCAGTTTCTGTGGGTGAATAGTGAGATTGAAGTAGGAGTAAATGAGCAACATTTAGGTTTTGGACAGACAGCAAGACCTGCTGTTGCATAGCAAACTCATATTTTCCAGTCAGGCTGCTGAAGTGGAATAAAAAGTCCAGAGTGGCTAAAAGCCCTGAAAAATGGCAAAAGTGCTGGAAAGATTATCCATGGGCAGCTGGATGTTTCCAAGGTAACACAGCTATCTTGTTTTGTAGGACATTCTTAAGGTCTAACAATACAAAATAGCGTGAACAAAAATCACCACAGCCCGAGTTCAATGGGATGTCGTGCATAGCTCTGTAGTTTGTCTGGTGTACAGAGGCTCCCTGTTTCCTACACCATGGAGCTTTTTTCCTGCAGGTCTTGCATATCAATCACAGCACATTTCATAGAGGAGCACGCTAGACTACACATTTTTCTGAAATGTCTCCTGTTTTCTGCATGCCCCTTATTCACACGATTGAACAATGCAGCAGAAGGGCAGAGAAGCTGCTGCTAACCCAGACAGACCAGCCCATGCACATGAGAGAAACATAAAAGTGCTTGTCTATAGCAGATATCTGCTTCTAAAAGGGGAGGAGTCTGGAGCAGGGAAGAAAAGATAGGAAAGAGTGGAACAACTGTGCATCTTAATGTATATTACATTCTTCTGGAAAAGTTGTATAGTTAAAATTTGGAAAAGAAATACAAGAAAAATTGCATTGTGATTTAAATTAAGAAAAAGTAACTGAAAATTAGGATTTTTTTATTTTTTTTTTTTTAAACCTGCTTCTGTTTTTCTAATCTAATGCAAGAAAATATTTCCTACCTAGAGCAAGGCTTCAAATATGTAATAACTTCAGTTTCTTCAAACCATTACCTTTGTGTCATCAGTCTCATGGCCACTTAACTCAGCTGTAACATCTGCATCTGGCAATAAAATGTCCTGTTATGCATATGGTGCCAGAATATTCCAATTCTAAAAACTTCTAACATTTCCATGCCCTTTTATGTTGGGACTGAAAAAGGTTCATTAGATAAGTCTAAAAATACTGTCCTTTCAAAAATATCTGTTCTCAGGGCAGCATGTAAGAAGTGTAGTAGTGGGAAAAAGCGGTAAGATGAACAGAGAAAGTTAGAGGAGATCTGTATAGCTTTGCACTGTTCCATCAACACAAACTATTTATATTAACATAGCAAAAAGTTTAGATTGAGAGGAACTGGTGAGTTGTTTTCCCTCCAAAAATATTCAAAGTACTCTTGCAGATCAAAGTGTTTGTTTTTCTGACAGATTTTTTACTTTTGAATTCCTAGTCTGACAACATGCAATGAATTGGAATTTTCAAGCCTAAATTAAAATACAAGAGTGATCAAAAGTGAGATAAAAATTTTTATTAATTATTCTGGGAAGTTTTGTTGCATGCATTGAATTATGTGAAAAAACATGCTTGGAGTAGTGCTAGCAAACTTCCCATGTATATTTTGAAAAGCTTTTTACTGTTTAAATAAAACTGTCTCTTCACACAGTGTAGAATATAAAAACCATCTACTGAAAAATTTTATACTGTTTCATTTATCTATTAATGCTACATTTTTAAAAATTTGTCCTGTCTTTAAAGGCAAGCATATTAGGCCATGATTAAGACATATATTCTGTATGCAATTAAGAGTGTATATTTAATACAAAGAATAAAAAAAAGAGTTTCTTAACTCTACAGTTTAAGAAATATACTTTGAAAGCACACTAAAATAAGGAAATTAGGGTATACAAACACAACATGCACAAGCTATTTGCAGACAGAGGGGGGAAAAATATTTGGTCTTTCTAGGTCATTCATCTAAAATACTTTTCATAAGTGCTGAAGGAAAATGGACATAAGTTCTGAGAAGGAAAAAATAGCAAGAGAGATATTCAGTAACCTGAAAAATTTCATGGATTTGTTCTGTTATTAATAGGATTATGAAAAGAAATTGAGACCTTGGACATTACTTTTTTGGGTTCAGGAGAGATAAAAAAAGCCCATAGCCTATCATTTAATATTTTGGTTTGTATTTGTGGCATACAAAACAAAAAACCCTCTCACTGGTCCTGTCTCACAAAGGCCCCCTAAGGAGAACCAACCAAACAGAACAAGTCTGTTCTTAAGACAAGTTTCAAAGATGGGAAAAAAATGACAGTTAAAATCACTGGAAGATGTTTCTAATTTCTAAGAAAGGATGACTGAGGTTTGCAAATTCTTCATCTTGCTGTGTATACTATTTATACAATATTAGCTGCAGCAGTATGTATGACCATGAGTTTTATTTTTTATTTATTTTTCTATACATGGATACCCTTTGGCAGAGTGAAAGTGCAAGACAGAAGAGGTAGCTAAGAAAGTCAATAATCACAGATTCATGCTGACTACTTTTTCTGCCTTTTTTCCTGACATTATCCTGAATTTACTCTCTCTCTCCTAGAAAAAGAAAACTGGCTATTTTGCTTAGCAGTAATTCTAGCACTCTTTAATAACCAGTAAGCTCCCAACAACACTGAAAATCAAGTACAGGTCATAGCTACCTGTTTATTGTTGTGGTTTCTTTCCTTGACAATAACCAGAAAGTTTATTATCCTTCCTATCCTTTGGAGCTCTTCACGAAGCACTTAATGTCAATTGCAATTTTTCCATCTAGAAAGATGGATATCAGATATTTAATCTGATACTAAAAAAAAAATGTACCATAGCAAGGGCAAGTAATAAGAGCAAATAAATTCTAATACTTCCAGCTATGTGTTTAGTGTTGTAAGAACATTGGAAATAGGGGTTCTGCATAATTGTGGGCAAGTTAGAAAACTCTTATCTGTTTTTAATATCATACCTTTAGTATTGCTGATTTCCAGCAACTACAAACAGCAGGACAAGAGATTTTTTAAAGTAAATATTTCATAGAAATTAGTTAACAGAATGATACATTTGTGGGCTTTTGTAGCTATGGTCAATGCTAACTAAAGTATCTCATACATTTTATAATTTAGATACAATACAGCCATCAAAGTTCAGCATTTCTAAGACTGACAGAGTTACACCTTAAAGCCTTATAACTTTAAATCAGAAGGATAATGGCACCAAAATATAACATTTATTTTCATAAAAAGGGTAGTGATATTTTATACTTTAATGTATATTTGATTAAAATCCAACAAGAAATAATTCATGGGATACTAAATCACAGAATATATATTGATATGACTTCATATAGTACTTTATATTTAAAATATTCAGAAACAGTGGTAAGGAATTTATCTTATATATATCCACCAGTTTTCCTACAGAGCAGTATTTTTTTTATGTGGTGTATCATTTACACAGTGCAAAGCTTTGGGGGCTCATAGCCTTTGAAAACACTGGTAATCTGAACAAGATATGCCACCTTTCATCATTAGTCCTTCCTTTAAGAGATGGAAAAGGTTGACTCATGAGTTTTTCATTCTGAATACTTGCAACAGTGCTATCCTTACATTGTAAGTGTTAAAACTCTCATTATTATTGCCACAGCAGGACTTAAAATGGAAATGTGCTCTGTACCCCACAAAGCTCAAGAATGCAAAAATTTTTCATGCTGTGAAGGAAGCTTGAATTTCTTAAAGTATTTTACCCTTCTATCTCTTAAAAAACCAAAATTATGCATAAAATTTTAGCTTTTCTTAAATCAGGCAGAAGCAAGAAAGGAGGAGAGGGATATAAAGAGAATTATATGCCTTCCTGTCACTGCTCTGAACAAAGAAAGACAAGCAATATCTTATATCAAACAAGCTTTTATTTTTGTTTAATTAGAAAGTTGAGAAGCATGGAGTTCCATCTGTTCTGCTAGGAGCTGCAATAAATACTGCTTCTTGGAATTGTGGGTCTACAAACAAATTCACTCATTCTACTGCAATACCCACCTAAAGCCAAAGACTGCATTTTTACCTGGAAAAAAACCTTGCATATCCTACTGTCTTAAATGGGTTCCAGAGAGCTTTTCCTTTAAGCAAGGGAGGTTTGGAGCCAGCTGATATTTGGGAAGGTAAATTCCACACAAGCAAGCCCTTTGACAATGAGTTGCATTTTCTGTCCCTCTGTAAGTCATCCTTGGCTAACAGACTGTGGCACCTTCTGCATCAAATAGTCAAGTAGCAGATCCTAAAGAATTCCATTCCAAGCAGCTCACCTGAAAAACAGGACTTTTGAAATATCTGACATGTCGAGAAAAGCTTCAACATTAATAAGCAAAAAACCCTCCCACAAATCTAAAGTATTATCAGGCTGGTATAAACTCAGATTTTGAAAATCTGGGATGTCAGTGTAGTTTTTTTACTCTGTGACAGTCACTGACCAGTTCTTCTCTTTCTAGACAGTAACTCTGTAACTTCTTTACTAGAAGTCCTTGGACCCTGGAGTTACACACACTTGTTTCATTTGAGAACAGTCATTGTTCTCAGACCTGGTGAAATGTTTTCTATACAGCTGCTTATCTAAAGCCATTGCATTTGTTTGCTACAAACTGCTCAGCTACACTACTCTAGAATCAAATAATTAAGGAGTTTAAGAACCTAGTAGATCCATACCTACATTACCTCACTATGAACGTCACAGCATTTGTAAGCTGCTGTAGATCAGTACTACAAGCATCACAGACGGCTTGAGAAAACCCTTCAGTTATCTGGTCTTCCTAGCTCTACTTGAGGAAAGACTTATTTTTCAGAGACAGAGGACAAAAGGTAAGTTGCTTCTCAGTCTGTTATACCTGATATATACTATTGTATTTTTATTCAATAGCTGCACTTGTATAATTTACCATCTTCTTCAGTATGGAATCGAACAGCATGGTGGAAGAGAGAAAACTGGGATGGATTTTAACTTTCAGTTGTACTGCATGGTGAAATCTATATTTATTTTTACAAATAAGCTTTTGTAAGAGAGGTAATGTTCATTTTCCATAACCAAACTGCTCCTTATGTATTGTTTGTTCAATACATTGTTACTTGAAATCTGCAGATAGATCTCCCCTTATCACTTTAGAGAAGTAAAAAATTACACTGAATTTCAGAAGTAGTAGGTCTAATTTTTGTTCTTATAAAACCTGAGAGAATTCTTTTAATAAAGCAGAAGTCTTTGATTTTAATATCTGTCAAGATTAGACAAAATGTACAAAAATCAAAGTTTTCTGTAAAATGTCTTCTTAAAATGTACCCCTATAGCACTTCTTTTTGGCCAAAGAAAAGGATAATAGAGCAGTTACAGCGCTGAAAATTTTAATACATGGGGTTTTCAAGCACACTGTACCATTATTAGGCCAAGATTGATCTCTTGATATGTAAACTTTGACATAATTTTGTTTTGCTCTCTCAATTCTTGACAGATAGGATTACATCAAAACTATATTGAAAATTAAGGAGACAAAAATTTCCTTCAGCAATATAAGTAAACGTATCATAGAGCCAGTATTCAAATTTGAAAGCAATTCTACTACAAATATAAAGAAACAGTATTTTCAGATGTATTTGTTAATGAAAGATTGATATAAAAGCCAAAACTGCATCTGTTCTTCATTGGAAATGCCAGTCTTACTATGGTTATATGCACAACATTTCCTATAAAAATCAGTGAATGGTGTTTATTTCAGAATAAAAGAGTCATTGAGATATAAGTCTATCTCATACTCTCTAAAATAACATTAGGCAAGAAGGGATCATGCAACCACACATCAAACCTTGCTACACAAAATTTTCATGAAGAACAACCTATTCCTCCTTACATTTCCAATATGTAAAAATATGAGCTAATTTTAAAAACAAACCAAAAATTACACTAAGTAAATCTGATTTGACAAAAAATCAGCCCATAAAAATTTGAAGATAAGCATGCTCAGCTGCTCGTATAATCTTTGAAACAGGTACTTTTACAGTAGTTTATATCCTTTAACAGTACATATAAAAAAGGCTGGTGGATCTGAAAGTAGGTTTAGAAGTCTGGGTAGAGCTTCACAGTACAGGTATAGAATATTAAGTGAGATGAACACTGCCTTGAAAGTGAAAGCAAAACATTTATATTAGAAAGATGAATACTCAGAGGATCCCAAAACACTGAAAAATGAAAGCAATCTGCACTTCCTTTGATCTTTAATCCAAATTTGTTTTTGAAAAGAGAAAAAACAGAATTATACCTTCACTTAGCAAAAAATGTGTCTTAGCTGTGCACACTCATTTATAAAATTTATATCAAAATTATTTTAACTCTCATGCATCACACACAAAGACAGGTATGCACAGTAAATAAAATAATAGTGTCAACAAGCCTGCTAGGTTTCTCATGGTCAGATAAATTCACTGCTAATTTTTCTGAAGAATCTCAAATCTTAGTTTATGAAAAATCTTCAGGGCTGTTAATTAAACCCTGTCAGGAAGTAATATAACACTGCTATTTGGAAGAAATTAGGTGGAAGAAAATAATGGGTTTGACTCTCCATTCTTACATTGGTTTTGTGCAAATGTGAGGTGAAAATCAGAGCCAACATGTTTGGTTTTCCCAAATATGCAGAACATATGGAATGAAAATGTTCTTATTATTTCTTCAGTAGATTATATGATCCAGTCATACCATACTGTATATTCAGCTGCTATCTGAATGTATATTTTTGTCATGTTCTATGAGATGAGAGAAGTACTGTAACTATATCAGAACTGTAAGTGGAATAACAGCAGACTAAATGGTGATAAAGCAGCTGGTACACAAAATGAGTGGGACTTAAATTTTAAAATATCCATATCCTTTTTTGTGTGTGACAGAAATGTAATCTAATTTGTGATTTGGATCACTGATGCTGCAGCTGCCATAGCAAAGCTTCCAGCATATTCTTCAGTCACACTACTCTGCAGTTTAGCTTCTCAAGATCGAAATGAATGATAATTATCTTCTTGGTAAAATCCTCTCTTAATAAAAACAATCCTTTTCTCTGAATTCTTCCCTTTAACAAGAATGGTTATCTTCAAAAGAGCTAACTCCTTTTGCTCAGTTACAGAGACCTGGGAGATTTGTTGTATTTTTGTTTGGTGAAGAGGGAATTACCAGAAATTCTTTCATAAGTGCTGACTTGCCAAAAGCAAACCATTTGGTCTTGAAGACTATGGAGCGAATTGTGTCGGTCAACGTATCTCATTCCATTGTTCTGGCTACCTTTGGATGAAAAAAAGACAGACTAAATGTGATTTTCAAGTGTTACAAGTGCTTAATTGCATACTAATCCAAATTTCCTCTCTGTTGCTTAATTGCAGATTTAGACTTAGATACAGGAGCATTCCTACTTTTCTAGCAAAAGCTGAGAGCCAAAATAAGAGTCATGACAGTATCTCCTTGTGCATCTGGCCCTTGGCTTTTCACTTCACAGCTCTGAAATCCTTCTTCATTGATGGGTGATGAGCTAATAGGTTTTTTTCCTGAAACTGAAATCAAGTATTTAAAAGCAGTTTTCTGAAATCTGGCATTCTCGGAATGAACCACAGAGAGGAAACATGCAAGCAAATCTATCCGCTCCTACCATATGCTGCCTTTCCCCAGGCTCTTTAAGGTCAGAGGTCTCCAACAGGTAAAAGTCTTTACGTGAAGTTTGCTTCACTTACATAATAAATGAGAATGATGAGAAGGAACTGCCTGGACATTCCACTGTTTTCTGGAGAAAAGGAAGGTAAGCTCTCTCTCTGATCACAGTTTGCTATACAGCCTTACCAAAAGTGATATTTTAAAAGCAAGTAAAAAAGCTGAGGAATAAAAAAGTTCTATTTATAGAGCTCTCAAACTAGTCAGATAGTATGGAAAACAGATCCTGAAATATGCAAGCATTTCACATATATCATACTCCTACCTACAGGACAGGAGGTATGATAAAGTCCAGAACACAAGGCTGGACTCCTTCCTGGACTCTATTTCAGTGACATATCAAGTGCTTCAGAAGTAGTTCCACCCTGACATTGGAATTTCATTAGTTTATTATTTTACTCAGATGCCACAAGATAATCAGCTTTTGGCTGATTGTACATATGCAAAGCAAGACTAGATTGCCATACCGTCAAATTTGTCTGGAAAAACACAAAATATTTTATGAATATCTGTCAGTAATTAAATAATACTCAACACCATATTTAAGTGGTCTGTGACAGCTAATGACAGCTGCATAACTGTAAGAGCTCATAGTTTCTCAGAGATATTTTTAAACTCTGGCTGCTGAAATCCCTCAAAATTACAAAAAAAACCTCCTACTCTTAAAAATTCTTTCAGTGCTCCAAAGATTTCTGATGCCCTGCCATTTATAACAGATTCTAAAGTGCTTTTTTCTCACAGTCAAATATATGTATATACACTTGACATATTCAAATTCATGTATATATATTTGATTTATATAGAATTACTGGGCAAAAAAATAATCCAGTGAAAAAGTGACTGAATAGTACAGTGAGAAAGATTTCTCAAATGAATTTCTCAAATTTTGCAGGATAAGGCTTTATGAAGACATTTCAAAATAAACATCAGAAAAAAAATCAATCTTTTATAATATCATGCTGGAAGTACTGACCTACTTCATATGGTTTACCATAAAATACAAAATATGTATTATTTTTAAGAAGTCAGAGCTCTTGAAGGCATAAATGGATTAATTTACCATTGACCTAGAAACTGCTCCAAAACACTTCTGTTGAAGTGTCACAACATCATTAGAGCACTTCATGGAAAAAAGAAAAAACCCCAAACCAATCAAACAATTAAATTAGACAAGTCTTGTGGTGAAGGCAGAAAATATTGAGAGCAGCAATGTTTCTCCTAGTAAGCCTAGTGACCATGCAAACTGAGCTACAGGTGCACCTGCAAGCGCTGCTTCTCTAAAAAAGAATTGGACAGGTGGTGGAATAATAACTTCAGTGATTTCACTTAAACTGACACAAAATTTTTAGCATAAACTGGATAGATAGCAAATCTACAAACAGACTTTAACCCTATGAAGATACATGGATGCTTATAGTAAAGGATTAGGAATAAATACCTGGAAATCAATGGCCTGTCATACAGACAAGGGTTTTTTTGGGGTTTTTTTGTGCAGTGTTAGGATCTTTATCAAGTTAGTAAAAGAAATTATTTTATTACAGAAATGGACAGCTAACTCATCAATTTAGTTTTTATTTTAAAAGTGATAAATAAGAAGATGAATTTTTCCATGAGCATTTTCTTTGGACTTCTGAAATTGCCTTTTCTCCTTAAATGCTTAAAATACACTAAGTATAATATTGCTCTAATAAACCCCATCACATTTACTCTAGAGACATAGTCACAGATTATGCTGGGGTCATGATAATTTGATTTAGTAATTCTAATTGACTGAAAGAGTGCAAACTGCTCTTTCTCCAGAAAGTTATTTGAAGAGATAAATTCTCATTAATTTTAGGCTAGAGTCAAGAATTAAACTAAAGGTATAACCATGAGATCTAATACTGCCTATTTTCAGGGTTCTGCCAGCATATTTTCTTAATATAATTTTAAAATTAACAATGCCCATACTCACTAATCAAGGTACTACAGGTTCAGAGCTATTTGGAAAAGTTCTCAGTAAAGCCCACTGAACATCAAATGCAAACAGGATCAGGAGCTCATGTTAGAGACTATATTGTACATCAGATTTCTCTCTTTATACAGGAAAGCAAAGAGCTGATGCAAAATGCAGAAAAATATAGACTACTTGGGGGAACATATATTTTTCCCTTTATTTTCTATTTCTAGCAATCAGATGTAAAAGCTCTTACAGATAAACATTGCCTTTAAATAGAAGATACCCATAGGAAGAGGGAAGAGCATTTAAAACTAGATAGTCTAATGAAATCTTCCCCTTGCTGAATAAAAAAGATTATTTTACAAAAAATTAGGGATTAAATTTGACACTAATACATTACTGATAGTTTCATGTGTCCAGAGGTTTAAACTTCCCTCTATAAATTGCCTTTGAATGATGAAAAATCGTAAGTAATGGAAGGAGAGTTGGTTTCAAATACCTGTTATGAATCTCCTCACAAGCCAGAAGTGAGAGAGAGGATGAAACTTCACCTGAAACTCAAACTTGCAGAGTTGGGCTGCTCAAAATAGGGAATTCTACCATGTCCCCAGTCTAAGGAGATGAATATACGCATTACTGTCATCAGATGTACCGATGTGATTTGAGACACAACGGTTGATGTTGTCAGCTTTACTTCAAGCAACAGATGTCTGTATGTGTGTATTTAGTGTTAAGTTAGTAATTTTATTCTTTTGCTGAGCACGGTTTAGTAGATATTTAGCTTTGTGCTTCACTGTTCATCACAGTGCTAGCCAATCTATGCAAGGTTTCAGGTCAATAGAGGCCATATTATATTTTCAAATCTTATGAGATACAGAATCACAGAATCAGCTAGGTTGGAAAATGACCTTTGAAATCATCAAGTCCAACCTATGACCTTACACCACCATGGCGCTGAGTGCTGCATCCAGTCTTTCCTTAAATACCTCCAGGGATGGTGACTCCACCACCTCCCCTGGGCAGCCCATTCCAGTGTCTAATCACCCTTCTTGTGAGGAATGTCTTCCTGACATCCAACCTAAACCTCCCTGGCATAGCTTAAGGCTGTGTCCTCTTGTCCTGTCACTGGTTACCTGGAATAAAAGACTGACCCTCACCTGGCTACAACCTCCTTTCAGGGAGTTGGAGAGACTGATAGACAAGAGAAGAGAACTGAGCCTCTTCTCCAGGCTAAACAACTCCAGCTATTTCAGCTGCTTCTCACAGGACTTGTTTCCAGACCCTTCACCAGCCTTGCTGCCCTTCTCTGTACATTCTCCAACATCTCAATATCCTTCCTAAACTGAGGAGCCGAGAACTGGACACAGCACTCAAGGTGAGACCTTACCAGTGCCAAGTACAGGGTAAGAATGACTTCCCTGGTCCTGCTGGCCACACAATTCCTGATACAGGCCAGGATGCCATTGGCCTTCTCAGCCACATGGACACACTGCTGGCTCATGCTCAGATGCTGTCAATCAGTATCCCTTTCTGCCTGGCTGCTGTCAAGTCACTCTGTCCCCAGCCTGTGGTGCTGCAGGAGGTTGTTGTGGCCCAAGTGCAGGACCCAGCACTCAGGATTGCTGAACCTTGTATCATTGGATTTGTCCCATCAATCCAGCCTGTCCAGGTCTCTGTGCAGAGCCCTCCTACCCTCCACCAGATTAACACACACACACACACACACACACACACACACACACACACACACACACACACACACACACACACACACACACACACACACACACACACACACACACACACACACACACACACACACACACACACAGTTTGTTGTCATCTGCAAACTTCCTAATGGTAGACTCAATCCTCTCATCCAGATTGTCAATAAAGATCTTAAACAGGACCAGCCCCAACACTGACCCCTGTGGGACAGCATGCGTGACTGGCCACCAGCTGGATGCTGCACCAATCACCGCCCCTCTCCGGGCCCAGCCATCCAGTCGGTTCTTAACCCAGCAAACGATGCACTTTTCCAAGCCATGGGCTGCCAGCTTTTCCAGGAGTATGCTATGGGAGATGGTCTCAAAGGCTCTGTTGAAGTCCAGGTAGGCAACATCCACAGCCTTCCCCTCATGCATCATGGGGGTCACCTGGTCATAAAAGGAGATCAGGTTGATCAGGCAGGACCTGCCCCTCCTAATTCTGTTCTGGCTAGGTTTGATCCCCTGTATGTCCTGCAGGTGCTTTGTGATTGCACTCAAGATGATACATCAAACCCATCCACTGAGACAATCTGGAATTCATGTTCCCAACCACATGAAACTGAGGTTCAATTACTAACCTGAAATAATTTTCTGTGTCTACTACTAACATAAAAGTATAGCAAAGAAAAGCAGTTTCTGTAACAATGCAAAAAAAATCCTTTTCTTTGCTTCATCGAAACGGTACATTGTTTTTTATTTGCTCGGAAATGTAAGAAGCCAATAATAATTTTCACCACATCATATTTATTTTTATAATAGAGTTCTAAGAAAACAATAAAACATACTGCAAATAGCATGCATTGAAGAGATTCAACTGAAGTGACTGTATGACATTAGAGAGTCAACATAGTCTTTATCAATATAGTTGTATTGACAAAGATGAGCTCAGCATTGGGCAGCTTATGTTCCTGGATCCCTTCAGTGAAATACACTCTCCCAGAACATGATTTGGGACTGACAAATCCTGGCCCTTATTCTGAAATGCTGTTTATCAGATCCTGCCATTAGATAAATCAAGTCTACATTAGCGTCTTGTTTTCTATCATGCAATCTGAGGGAAGATACCCCATTGTCTCAATACACTTTGGTTTGCATCGTGATTTCAGAGTGCCTGCCAGTGGGTGCCTCCTGGATCAAATGACATGGAAAGATTACCTGTGAGAGTGAATCTGATGCTTTCTATACCTTTGTGGAGGTACAGCTTGAGGACCTGATGACCTATTCCAAAACAACTTCCCTGGCCTCCAAATGTGGATGACACAGATGTGTGATCCTTCTCTTTTGCTCTACAGATTGACTTTTACCCTGCCACACTATACACTAATGGAGACACGAATGCAAGAATCCAGATCAAGTACCTTCCCTTATTCCGTGGTTAGGCTCTGAGCACCCGGATAGCCGTACAAATAACCGCACCCTCAATGCATTTTCAGTGCTACTTACATCTCCTCACTGCTCTTTGCGAAGCTTTGCTCAGTGATAACACTGTTGAGGCTGACAGGGTAGACAAAGTCATTCCTCACACTGTGCCACCACCATGCACACAGAATACTTAATTAAAAACATAAATAAAAATTAATTCATACTTTGTTAGACCTGTCAGTAGGAGTAACACATTTCATAGGAATAAGCTCTCTTAGTCATGCAGAACTGTAAAATTTCTCCTAGTGTAAAAATATCACAGGACACTTAAGTTTCCATGAATCATTAATTCTAATTCTTCCAGTGAAAATACTGAATCCATATTCTTCTCATTAGTTTACATCTTTGAGTGAATCACAACTCAACTGAATTATGCCAGCTGTCACTTTAACACAATCCTAGCCTCATAGTCCTCCATAAATGTTCTGCTAAGCATAACTGCCAACTGAATATTGAACCAGACAGGAATAGATGAGGCAAAATAAAATTTATTTACTAAAATCACTACTAAGAAATTTAGGATTAAAAATCTTGTGATGTATACTAACACCATTGCATTCAAAATTAAAATACAACCTATAAATAAGGGTAAAATTATTTACTTTAATGCTTCTAACACAGTAATTTCCCCAAAACAGACATATCTATGGGCATAGATCCTTATAAGTTCCTCAGCAAAAACTTTATTCATATCTCAACATTTTTAAAACCATTAAAATCACTTAAGCACTTTGTTGCTTGCCTTCAATCACTGGACAGTTCAACATGCCAAGTATTCTGTGTTTTCTGCCTTCACCTGCTTTCTTTCCTTGTTTAAGACAGATGTAAGTAAAAGAAGAAATTTGCAGGTAGATCACCCACCTTTCACCATCATCAGCTGATGCTGTTGATCATGATTATATTATGAGTATCAGGCAGGCAACAGACCCTCTCACTTTACAAATTTCTAAACAATGTATAAACAGACCTTGAGGACAAAATGCTTTATATAAAAGAAAGTTAATATTGTGCTAGAACGGTAGCATCCCCTTACATTGGTAGGTCCAATGTGTAGCAAACCAAGAAGAAGGCAGTATGATCTAGATCTGAGAAAACTACTAGGAATATATTTTAAATGCACAATGAAATCAGCCAATTACACTCTCCTCTCAGACAGGGATGGCAAAGTTTCATTAGTGCTGCATAGCAAGATTGGGAATATTCATCAAGGGAAAAGCCATGCTATTTCCAATAGATTATCATCACAATTTATACAGGATGTTCAGAGAAACATCCACAGAGAAACAGTCTGTGCTCCCAGAACAGGCTATGCCAATATTGTTCTGGTTTTCCCTATAAAGAAAGCTTATTATCTGGAGCTCTATACAGCTTGTATTCAGTCGGACCAACCAGTATCAAACCAACACACATTGATGTGTAATAACCTTTAGTATTACAAGTCCAGAAAACACCAGTACATTTCTTCCTCTAGTTTTATTTTCTACGCAAATTACTGTAAAATAATGCAACACTGAAAGCTCTTCTGAAATTGAGCCAGAAACATGGTTTCTAGCTATGATTCAGAAACCGTACCATGATCCTATTTCTGGAATAGATGGAAAGCACTCCTATTGCTATTCCTCCTACCGGCCCCCTGCTTTTATTGGTCACATCCACTCAGCTGCAAAAAAAACAGCAGCCCTGGTTTAGCTCCAGTGCTTCTGGAAGAAACAGGAAAGGTACTTTCTGATTCTATCTCATTACGCTGCAAAGTAGAAGTGGCCACACTCTACATGAGAGGAATTCTGCATAGGAAAGTTGCATTGACTACTCTGCTTTGTTACTGTTTAGTTTCAACACATGAAATAACGCTATTATGTGGAAAAAAATAAGTTTTTATGACAAGAAAATGCAAAATCTGCATGAATATTTACTTAAGACACAAAGACTTTAAGCTCTGTTTTGTCATATGTATGTATTTAAAGATCCTGTATTCTCCACTTACCCTAATTATCATATTTTTGAGTAAGCAACATGATTTACAAAATCTCTACAACTGAAAATACTATAGATAGTTCTGTGCTCAATTACTTCCTTAATTGGTTTGGGGTTTTTTTTGAAAGCATGTGTGTATATATGTACATACAGTTAGCTTCAACTTGCAGCTTTTGGCAAGAAGGAGTAGTTTTCCTGATTTCCACCACCGAATTCATGGCAATTAGGCTTATCTTAACACCATAATGGTTCTAAGTTGTTCCTTAGGCAACCTGTGTTTCTACCCAAAGAAGAATGCAAATGTTACCTATAGATCAAAACAGTCAGGTAATATTCAGTCAAGTCACCCTTCCCAGTTCACTGCATGCAGAGCATACTCATAAAAAAACTATCAGACCATTTTGCTGACTGACTGGAACAACCAACTACAGAAAATATGGGGCTATGCAGCACTACTGATTTTTAAGCAGGAAGATGGTACATGGTGGGGCAGCTCCACAGTTGGGGCAGCTCTTAGCCCAATTCCAACTAGAACTCAGAAGCCAACCAGAAAACAAGTTGCTTTTCAGATACAGTCTGTATGACATAAGTGTGGATTGTGGTTAAAACACTGTCTTTCCTGAGCTCTGACGGCCACAAATTACAATTCCCTGGCATAACAGAATTATGCAAAAAGAGAAAACATTACTCTTGTGCAAACAAAATTATTTCTCTAGATACCCAAGGCACATTAAATACCTCACAGTAACACAGTTTTAACGCGTTTTAGCTGAACACTTCAACAATCTTCTTATTTTCCTGTCAGACTGAATAATTATGTTCCACTTTTGGAGTCCAAGTGCCATTCACGTTCACATTCTCACCAATTTAGTAAAATGATTAAACCTATTATCAGTATAGCTGATTAACAAATGCTCACATTCTCAATTCTAAAAATAATTAAAAGCACTACCAGATTTAAATTATTGTAAGTTTATTTGGTATAGCATGTTTTAATTTATAAAATTTTCAGATATTTCTCCTTTGAAATTTTATAATTGTGTTCATAGAAATTGATATTTTGGGTTACTGTCAGAATAACACGGCATTAACATGTCTGTATTTGAGCAGAAACACTTTCAATTTGTTCTCACCAAACAGCCAAAACAATACATATTACAGAATAGTAACAGAAAATAATAGTAAACAAAAGTAACTTATAATGTGAGACCAACCTTTATTGCCATTTGTCATTTATTTCTGAGTAAAGGAGCCTGTAAGCATATCTCTCACACTATTCCTCTGAAATTCCTAAATTCCAAAATTATATAAAACCCACTTATACAGCTATAAATATTTCCAAGGTATTTGCAATGCAAATCACTTTATTATTGTCTCCTGCCTTTGACACTGCCCATATATTTTTTAAGACTTTTTTTTTGGCTACACAGTAAAGCACTGGTCCAGCATTACTATTTTCTGCCACTGTTAAGGTGTCAGAAGTCTTTAAAAACTGCTTCACTGTCAGCCTTTCTACCACTGTTATTTATATTCACTAACACAGCTTTCAAAGCTTCTGAAGTCCACAGCAGCCTTCATGATCTGCACCACAACTTCTTGCACACAAACCCAAGTATTCAGTGGACTCCTGTTATAGCTGGCCTTTCAGTGATGTTTACCATCATTACTGATACAAGTCACCAGCTGGCTGTGGACTTTCAGCTTTCACAAATATCATATCCCTAGTGCTTTTACATGATGTTTGAGAAAAAAAATGTCATGTGCCGGTGACATAAATAAGAACAGAAAAATCTTTATTTAGGCAAAACTAAGGGAGAAATCTCAAGCCTGGCAGAGGGTTGCTGGAAGGAGCTGTCCACATGCTCAGCCAGCTGAAGCTCAAGGTAAGATCAGATTCCACAGTCCTCCCATGGACAAGGTGACACAGGTCTGAAAGAATACACAATTTTTTGGCTCTCTTCTGCATGTTATATGTGGTACATTTTTTACATGTGCAGTTAAATCTGCATAGAGTAGGAACAGAGTCATCCAATTTCACAAGAATTTTGTTGAGTATGAGCAGTGAGATACAAGGGGACTAACCGATCTCCATCACCTGGAACATATTTTTTTCATAGCACTGGGTATTCCTGCACAGAAACTTAAAAGCTCTTTTTTTGATACAAATTATATTGCACTGAAATAAGTGAAGCAACAAAATAGTTGAAAAATTATGGACTACTAAACAAGAGTAGCATGGCATCCCTATTAGCTGTATGCTAATAAGAACAAATATAAATCCTAAAAAGATATTTCCTCTTATAGGAGTGGCTTTCTGTTTCATTTACTATTTTCATATAAGACACATGAAAGAAAATAGAATTACTAAAATAGTAAGCTAGAACAGAAGTTCTGGGTAGGCATATAGACAAATATTAATATAGATATTAATAGGACAATTAGTGAGTACCTCTAGCATTTTGTATAGAATATTGGGAGGGGCAGTGGGGGAGGGGGTGGTTTGACAGAGTTCAAAGCACACTGTGTACCAAAAAGTAACATTTTTTCTTGCATTCTGTTGCTTCACTATCACTGGAGTCTAACTTTTAGTTGCTAAGAAATAAAAGCCAGCAGAAATCAATATCATGGTGATAGATATGTTTTATGTATAGATATGTTTCCCAGTTTCCCAGTAACCCAGTTTCACACCTTTGATCAGCAATGCACTTTTATAGTACTTCATAGTATATTTACAATTTTATGTCACATGAATATTTTAGGATTTCTCTGCAGGTTTTGCAAGAAGGTAATTTTATTTCTTTATGGACCTTCTGATCGTCAGATAAGTTTAAAAAATTGCTTTAATCTCCCAAGTTTTCAGAAAAGACCAGCCCTTACTTCACTACTTCTTAGCAAAAAGGAGTACACTCTAGTTGTCCTAAGAGTGCATTTACAAACCACAAATCTCATCTGACTATAAAACAGGCTATTATTGCCTCCAAGTCTTTGAAAGTTTGTGGTTAACATTTATGGAAACTGTTTCTACATACTGCTGATTTCAAAGCTAAAGATTCAGCCGGGTCCATGAGCCCTTGTGTACTACAGCAATTTGAGAAGGTTTCTTCTCTCTCTACTACCATACCACTCACATACCTAGCTCCTAAGCTGGAACCTATTGGCAACTCCTTTTATTTTTCATTTAGGTCTGTGCTTAGCTCTGGGCTTTAGATGTGTGCTTAGCTTAATAACTGAAATTTTTAAGAGCTAAAAATATTCTTCATAGGTATTGAAAGAGAAAAAAAGTATTTTTCAATTCAGCTTCTGTTGACATAAATATTGCGTACAATGAGAAGATATTTTGAATGTTCAGAAGTTGTCCATGTTAGTGTTCATGTGTGTTACTATATACAACCAATTTAAAAAAATAAAAAATACTTATTGGATATGATAAACACCAACATAAACTTAAGTTCCTTTTAAATGACCAAAGCAGTATTAGATAACTTTCAGAAACAAAGTCTGAACTTTCAAAATTAGATTTTTGTGTTATGCTTTCATAAAAAAGGAAAAAACCGCAAGGCCCCAGTAAAAAGATTAAATAAAAATATTTTTTCAGTGAATTAATGTTTCCAATTTTACAATCAATAATCAAGTTACCAATATCTCCTTTATAATCCAAACTTTTCCACCTGTATCATTATGGTATGCAAATAACCATTAAATACAGAAAAATACATGACCAAGCAGAGTTATGTTACTACTTTGATTTTGCTGTTTACAATGCTCATGAAAGATGCTCACTGTGGGACTGCTGGGAAACTGATTTATCCACCTCAAGTAGCAGAAATACTATCTTTTTATCAAGCCTGAATGCAAATATAAAGAGAATCACTGTTTTCTGTTGTATAGCTGCAGAAGTCTGTTAAGGTTGGCACATGAAAATTGAGATGACACACAGAGATACTGAAATACAAAGCACTAAATTTTGGCATTGCCCTGCTTATTATAAAATTAAACCTTGTTCGTAACAGCATTATAACTCCTTCCTTTCAGACAATATATAACTTCTTTATACAAGCTCCTCTCATATAATTTTCTAATTTAATTGCTTTAATAAAGAATAGTCTAAGGATCAAAGCTTAAGCTTCTCTGAATTATAGTGGGTGTTTCAGCAAATATACCTAATCAAGTAATGTTTCTGACATTTGCAGAATTTCAGGACAAACTTCCTGAGCAGAAGCAAGATACTAGGAATATCATAGCTTCTAGATAGTCACAGATACTGATATAACTAGGGGGCAGACATTGGAGCATCAGGAATGTTCAGATTGTTAGTCTGTCAAACACTAACTAGGATTATCCCTAGCCCAAGTGCTCTGCTAAATGCATCCATCTATGGCCAGTCTGATTCTATGACCAGTAGAATCCAACTTGGTCTTATTTCCTGAGAACATCAGTGAAATGCTGATAATAAAGTTACAACTTGCACGCATACTTTTTGCTTCTTTCAGAACCATTTCCATTGCTGAAAGAATTAATATGCTGTTATTAAATCAATGCACAATTAGCTCAACTGCTTAATCATTACACCAATGTACCATTACCCCAATGTACTCATTGTCCTCCATCAATCCAGGTTCAGGCCCTCATCTCACAATTCTTGTATTTGTTCAGTTTTGAGCATGCTAGACATTGCTTTTGCTGAGATTATTTTCATACATTTAGGTTAAATACCAGTGTACATATTTTGAATTAAGGACCATTGATCTGCCCCAAAACTTTGCACGCTATTTAAACAAAAGAGATTCTCTGTTTCAAAGAGATTCAATGTAACATATAGAAACGATAAAATAGGTAGGAATGCAAAGGGTGAAAGTACTTTAAAACAGATCAAAATAAATAACAAAAATCACATTAAGTCTTTCTCAGCAACTATTCCATTTGTAAGCAAAGACTGTAGTAACTCAAGAGGGAAAGAGAAGGTAACGCAAACATGGTGGGCAAAAGAGGAAACAAGGAATGATGAAGGAAAGGAAAGAACTGGAAAGTTGTTTCACATCACTTTATATTGCACATATATAAATAAATAAATGGGGAAAAAAATTGAAAAACTACATCACAGGACAATCCAGTCCCTCTTGGTAGATTTTTTGGGTTTTTAAAAAAATTTTCTGGGATTTTTTAGCACTGATAACACCATGCTGTTCTAGAACACAAACACATACTGTCTGGAATTAATAGCTTTACATTCCAAGGTCATTTAACTCTACATTGTTTATTGAAGTATCCAGGATGCAACAGGAAATTCAGTTCTACTTTCCTTTCATTAGGTGACCACTTAGCTCAAAAATCTGTGGAAGAAATCATTTTAAAACCAGAATTTTTTCTATGTGGGATAATGTCTACTGTAATCACAGAGATGGATAGTAGCAATAATACATATTGTCAAAAATATACTTAATCACCAGCACTTACTTTCATAAAGTACCACAAAATAAAATATTCAGTTTGGTATCACAACCAAGCATCCTAATTTTTGTGACTTTTTCAACTCGACATACTTAGAAAGAATACCTGACGTCAGGAACTGTGTTTAAGTGCATAGCTACAGGAGGCTGTACAGAATATTTAGATGTCAGTGTGTGAAAAAAGTAGTCATGCTGTAGAGGAACAGGCCTGGGGCATTCATGTCTCTGAATCACTGCCAGGATCAGCAGATCATCACTGTTAGGAGGATGCCATTCTTTCTGCACAGCCCTCGACTATCATTTGACATCACTGTAAGAAGGGCAAGACAGCACAATTAAAAGCAATGGATTTAAAAGGAGAAAAGAATGAAATGCAGTTATTGGACCTAAAGAATGCTGTACGTGGATTTTGTGATAGAAGTTTGCCATGCATTTAATGATCAACTTTTATGATCATCTTTGCTTCAGATTGCTTGTTCTGGTTGTATACACAGGGTTTATTACATATTAAAGAATCACTCTACAATAGCATAAGTAATGAAAAAGACAGAACTGCTAGACAATCAGGAACAGGAAGGCTGTTTAAATCCTAACTGTATCAGAGGCTGAGCTGAAAAAGGTGTTACCACTTTAAGTAGTGGAGTGTTTGATTTGCCCTGCAGGGCCCGAGTGCTGTAAGGACCATCTGGGGCAGGGGTGTGTGTGAGGATTTTTTATAATTGATAAATCTTAATGTAGGATTACATAGTTTTTCAGAGCCAAGGCACTGAAGATTACTTATAATTAAATGCTACTGAAAGATGGTTGTAATTAGATTGGTTTGCAATTTAGATACAGAGCACATAATACATTCTTACCTTTAGCTAAGCACACAAGCTTATTTACCTGGATGAGACAAAACTTGGCTTAAAACTGAGAACCTTAATAATCCTGCCAATAGATTCTGCTGTTCTATCAATTGCACATGTATGATTACTATTCACATGAATCAAATTAAGCATCAGCTAGCATGAAATTACATTCAGGATAATTATAACAAATTCAGATAGGTACAACATACAAAGTTTTAAAAATATATTTTGTATAATATGAGTTTGGAATTCCTGGTTATTTGAACAGAGTGCTTATCGGAACTAAACAGACAGTGTGGGTCCATGTAAGGAACTATGAATCTAATTAATCGTAACATGGTACTATTATTGGAAAACACAAACAATGGCAAAATCTTAATGAATGTAATTTTGTGTTAGTATAGGAGCAATTACATGCTGATTTTTTTAAGGCAGCAAACTTACTGTGATGATATTGATTACTTATATTTTTTTCTCCTAGCTATACAAAACTAATGAATACATAAGCTTCTTAACATATTAGCTACTCTTACTCAAAGTTTACCTATCATTTAAAATCCTTCCAGTTTCATTGAAGTTCACTTACCTGAAAAGTATAAAACCGTGTCCCATTAGGAGGATGCACTTTAGGAGAGGCAGAGACAGTGTTCATATCCGAGAATATCATTTCTGGTCACACACAATACAATCCACAGAGAGCTACAGATGCAGAGCAGAGTGCTAAGCTCGGAGACAAATCCTTTTATACATTTAGGGAGGCAATTGGACAGAATTGAGTCTGCCCCATCCGTTCAGATGTACAGTGACAGCGCTTTGAATTCCTCACTCCTGCATCTGTGAGCTAAACTGTAAGGTCATTGCTCCCTGACCTCTAGCTCAGCTAGCCCGTTGTAATATGCACGATGAATAAAAATTAGAAATGCCAAAGAAAAGAGAGCCAGAACCTACAGTACATGGAGCTTGTGCAGAATCTGGCAACGCTTTGGACCTGCCCATCTGTTCTCAGTGATAATCACCTCCCTCCACCACAGCCTTGCAAAGTGATTATGCTAAGCATCCCAGTTAACCAATAAAACACAGTTTCATTTCAAGCAAGCATGCACAGTGAAAAACAGAGGACCTCTTCTGACTAACCTGAAGCATGCCTTGTGTTCAGTTTATAGCTGTATTTGATAACAATGACAAAAATTTTATCATTTCAGTTGCTGACAGCTATGTTAACACATACAACTTGCTTTAAATAACACAAAGGTGGATTTTTTGTTGTTTTGACTGTCTTGTCTAGAAAAATTAAGAAACTGCATATTGCTCTCCAAATTAGCATTTTTTAAATCTCTTAATTTTCTGTGCTATTACTGACTACAAATGAGAAATAAATATTTGTGAGACTGTTTACAGAGCTATAGTCAGTTTAAATATATACACATTATAAGCTTCTATTTTCTCACTCTTTTCTAATCCTTTTTTTCTCATCTTCAGTCTGAATCTCTCTTGAGGAAAGGTTTACTTAACATTAGTAAATATAAAGTTGGAATTTTATTCTGAGCCTTACTGTGCTCAGCAAAGCTACAGACCTACAGCTTAATTCATTAGCTATACACAAGATGTTTTAAGGAAATTATTTTTTTAAGGCTGATAATACTTGTGAACACCTGCACTGAACATTCCAAAAGCATTCATCACATCTTTTCTTCAAACACAGATCACTTGAACTACATGAAGACAATAATGAAAGCAATATTCCAAGAACTTGACACCTTTCAGCAATAAAAAATAAGTGTTAAATTCACAAAAATTGAGAAGTAGGGTTTTGGAAAAGGGTAAAATTGTAAAGTGGTTACAAAACTGACTTTGCATGTTCTGTCAAGCACTCTGTATTTTATTCACAAGGTTTAAAAGAGAGACAGAAAAAACACTTAAGAAATGGTACTTTCAAAACGAAACTTGTCAAAATTCTAAAAGCCTGGTGAGTTGCAGGGCTGCCTGTGTTTTTTATTCTGTTTCATCTTAATGCTTTTAGCAATAGGAGATAATGCAGCTTCTAAAGTAAAGTGACTATGAAAGGAGTTGGGAAAGATGCAGAGATGTCTGTCTGTTTAAATGTGTATGTCAGAGTGGCATACACTGCAATAATCATATTTTATTAGCCAAAGAGAAAAAATCCTCTTAGGTCCTAGTCATATCTAACAATTTCTTATAATTACCATGATATGGCTTCTATAACATTTACAGAATCAAAGGAAAACCACTGTCTGGAATATTTTCTTAAGACCTAGATTTCAGACTAGTTTATTCTCCCCTCTTTCAGTTCTCTTCCAGTAGATGCTTGTATTAGCAAAGAGGCCCCTCAACTGGTCAAATGAAAGAAATCAGTTGATAATCTGAGTAAAAAATCTTTTACTATAAGTTGATACTTTCTTCTTTATAATATGCGTACCAAACACATGCTATTTCTCTGCAGTGCAATGAATAAAGTTTCTTTTATGGACATTGTAAATTGTTTGCCCTGAAAGATGAAAGAAGTTTACATCAGAGTTTCCTCACCAAATGCATAATTTGAAGAATTCATGTGCAAAATCCCAAATACACTTCTCCAATAGACAAGTACTTTTCACTACTACGTAACTGTACCTATTAGCTTGAACTTCTCTTACTTCAACTCTCATAACTTTTAATCCTTGTTTCTACCAGGGATATGGAAAACTCAGTTGATTTTCTCATACTGGCATGTGCTAAACCTTAAGCTAGTTCATTCATAGTAAAACCTAACTGCTCTAGTCACACTTGCAATAATGCCTTTCACGATCATAAATTGCTGTATTTATATTTGCTAGTTCCCTGTTGTTCCTCTAGGACTGCACATCTTCTTTTAGCTGTAGCCTTCCACTGGGAGCTCTTACTTGGATCGCTCTTCACCATGACTTAGCTGCCTGTTACTTGAAAAATGCTTTTCAAAACACTCTTCCTGTTCTTTTATCTGCTGTTTTGGCTTTCCTGCCTAGATGAAGAAATTTGCCCTTAAAAAACCCACCACCAATGCCACCACAAAAAACCAAAAAAACAAACAAAAAGAAACCAACAGGCCCCCCCCTATGCCTGCATTTCAGTTCCAATAAACACATCTCCCTATCTAATCAGTGAAACTTGGAGAGAAGGCATAGCATTGTAACTGTTATTCTAACTCTCCACTAACTTCCACCTTATGAGGAAAGGTAATGACTATGAATTTTCATTTACCTCACTGCAATACAGGCTGCATCATGTTCTTGTAGGATCCTAATGGAATCAGAATGTCCCTTTGATGTAGCACTCAAAATAGATTGCAAACATTTATTTACATCAGTGTTTTTTTGAAAAATAGGAAACTAGTCTCCTGTCAGAAAATTCAGGTAAATTCAGTAAAGCATGATGTGTGTTCACAATTACAGAAAGAGCCACATTTCAGAAAAGCCAGCAGCCCCAAAGCTGGGATTCAGAAATCTCCTGGGAACAAGGAACTGGAATCAGGTCTCCCATGTCTACTTGAATACAACAATGACTAAGGAAGGCATCAAGCAATGTGAACTGAAAGAGAGCAGAAAATGGAGCTGAAGGAAATTGGAGACCCAACAGGACAAAAAACTGACCTAAAGACCATGACTACAGCTGAGTGGTAGAAGTACTTAAAATGGAGGCAATCCCCATTCAAATATTTGCTTCCTTGAATCTTCCAACTAATGATTTAATTATTCCATGAAATGAGACTTGTAGTGGAGGAAAAAGATATCTTCTACATGAAAATAAAAATTCTACATGTTTAAAAGTATACGATATGGCAATGCTTCTGAAATATCTTTAGTTCCAGTTACCTTTGAAAATATGAGTTATCAAGCTCAAACTTGTATCATATGAACTATGTTGAACTTCACATTTTAATTAGATACTACTCCCCAAAATTTTTTTGTGATGATTTATTTAATTTTTAAGTGTTTTTTTTTAAATTCATAGCCTTATATTTTTCATAGTTGGTACAAAACTCAATATATGTTATGTAGAGATAGATATGTATTAAAAAACCCTGTAAGTTACACCTCAAAAACGAAGGCATATATATGTATATAGCAGATGATTACGTAAAGTACTTTGAAAATCAAGGGACACTAATACAAAAACTTCTATTTCTGACTGCAGAGACAAGATGCACTTCTTTAAACTGACAAACACAGCTTTTTAATATGCTAGTGCTTGTGACATATAGTTTCTCTTCAGAATATATAGTGCAATAGAAAGCAGATGTTTTGAGTTAAGATTTGTATCACCAGCTCTTATTGAATTAGGTGAGTAATTATCCATAAACATGGACTTTATATCACATATTATTCTCATTTCTGTCTCTATCAGGGAAAACCATGTTAAAGAAACGTGCCTTCCTCCAGGAGCAATGTGAGTATGTGATTTTCAGAACATTAGAGAGCTTTCACATTAAATCTCTAGACCTTATCACTTCTACTTCACAGACTCACAGAAACCCTACTAATCTTCCAAAATTGACAACAATGTACTTGAATTTATGTTTCTTTATTATCTTCTGTTGTAGACATCAAAATAGAATGAGTATCATATGATATGTTACTCATCTGGCTTTAAATATCCTGATTTTTATTTAAACTGAAAAATGTTAATGTTTAAAGAGTTCTGGTTTGCAACTATTAGTGGCTGAAAATTATGTTAAGCCTTCACCACATTTCAGACAAAAGATATTCAAACTGCATATCAAATTTTAATGAATATCCTTATGAACTTACACATGAAATCTAATTGTTCTTCACATCCAAATTAATTTACAGTTCCTTTCAGCTTATTTAATGAAGTTCTACACCATAAAATATTTCTTTTCCCCATCAACAAAGCAAGACAAAACCAGAATCTGACAAATGAATATACTTCAAAGAATGCATAAAACTCACACATATCAAATGGCAGACTGGTTCCCAGCTGGTATAGCTCCCAGAAAGCTAAGTGGGTGAATTAAAGACAATGAAACATAGTACAAGGAAGTTCTTGCTCTCTTTCAGGCTTCTGGTGCTATCAGAAAATCCTTAGATTATTTAAAACTTGTAGAAATAGATCATGCTATATTATTGATAAGTAAAGCCTGGTTTTCATTAACAGCCAATTATCAACTTTTCTGTCATTGTTCTTGTTGCTTTTATCTTGAGTATGCAGATACCAACTTGTATCAGGAAGTCTTATGAGAACAAGTGCTGGTACCAAGGCAGTATGAACTTACAAGCCCTATTTGAACCCTAAACATAAGGATTGATATAACCCTTGACGACAAGGGTTGTTCCCTTGCAGAACAAAATATCTTCTGTTAGAAGTAAAAGCTATATGTCAGAAATACTAAAGCATAAAACGCATCCCAACAGGTTTATTCTGTATTATGGCTTCCCTTTCAAGGCTGACAACACCGACAAAACTTTCACAGGAAGTGCAAATATGAATACAATTAATTTTTAAAGTAACCTTGCTTTCTTGCATATACTGAAATATTTTACCACGTATTGCATCTGCTTTGAAAAAAACTGAATCAAGATCAACTAAGCAATTTCATATTCTTATAAACATTTTACCTTTAAATAGCTAATTTAAGAATTCATTTATCTAACACTAAATCTCTGTATGCTATAAGAGGTCAATAAAATTAAAATCATTGATTCAATATCTAAGTGAGTTGATGAATACAGTTGCTCATTCAGAGTATACTTTATATAACCTATTAAGTATGCAGTCCATAATCAACAATAATGGAATGCAACCGCAATGACACTAAGTCCAAAAGATACCTTTTCACTGCTTGTGCAGGAGCAAAATTTCCCTTTCTTTTGTGTTCTGGACAAGGAATTGTTGACCACAATTAGGACTCTTGTGCAGCACTGTCTTACAACATTCTGGTCATCTGAGGTCTGAGAATTAATTCTCACACTCTCAAGACTTAACGGTTAAATCATTCTATGTCTGACTCCCTTTCCGCATGGTTCAACAAAGCTACAATGGAATATCCTAAGTACCATTCCGTTTTTCTTGAAACAATTCAACTTTCCAGCACTGGATCTGTGTTTCCTTTATATAACTTGACCATCAGTAAATCAAGATTGTACATTGAGGCTTATTAGTTAATTGAAATGAACCTGATACAAATACTGGTTTTATCTATTTTTAAGTTATGTGTTGATGACAGTTACTGTCAGTAAATCTAAAAAAGAAACTGAATGAAAACTTCATGCTTGTATACAAAGAAGTCTACTGGACATTAAGCATAATGTGAGAAGGAGGAGAGTATGGCAGAATTGCAAAAATGTGAAGTGAACCAAACCACAAAAAAATGAAGGAAGATTCATCTCTGAAAGTTATATCATACCTGATTTGAAAAGATACATACTTTTCTCCATGACCCTTGGGTTTCAACTGCCAAAAGCACAGATACTAAGCTATATTTAGCACACAACCTGTGTCCTCTGTCATTCACTTTTGATGCCAGGACTACATTTCTGTTTTCTGACATGAATACAGATTTTGTGAAAAAGTCTAGATGGTCCATGGAATTAAAGACAATTCTTTATGTAGAATCAAAGAAGTGACTGTCTTTATGAACATTTTTTACATTCTGGTCAAATCTAACATTAACTCTTCATGAATCAAGAGAAAAACTTCCAAAATAATGTGATCCCAGATGGTAGAAAAGAAATAATGAAAGCAGCCAGCTTGTTATTTCACCATATTCCATATCACTTAGGTGTCACTTTTGTTATTTACGTCCTTTAAGTTGATTATATTGCAACATTATAAACAGTGGTATCACGGCACTTGTCAAAATATGAGTAGTTTCTTATCAGCAAACATAGAATCTAAATCATGTACATTACTGCAAAGGATCACAGTACATTAAGGATGAATGAAATAATGAAAGAACATAATCATTGCCTATGTATCTCATTCTCAGCAGAGTGGCTTTTTCTTTTTAAGTGAACATCTTACATGATGTGTCTCATCCTGAGGATAAAAATAGGATGAGAGCTTAAGAAGGAAAAACAGAAGAAGATACAAATTTGAGATAACATGTTCAAACACTAGAACTTACTGTGAATAACCTGCCTATCCTATCCTTCCTTTGAAAAATATGTTTATTTTTAATATTATTAATATTATTTTATTAATTTTCATTATGATAACTTATTTTATATTGCAATTGTTCTGCAATCTTTACATACATTGAGATATACCCCGTTCCATAAGTATAAAAAGGATTCAGAGAGTAAACTACTAATGAAAATGAGTAACAGAATTTTATCTAGAAGATAAAGGCTGTCAGGAAAACTCATGCCAAGGCAATTGTCTTTGTTATTTATTTCTATTTCTGCTCCATCTGGAAACTGTCTTTTGTTATAATGAGTGATGCAAGTTGCTGGTCCTTTGAGTAGGAACTTACCTAAATTAATCAAAAGCTAAAATTCATGACTTATTAGTCCCATACCTTACATAGGAACTGGAAATACACACTTGAGTAAAGACTGTGGACATCAGCAGGTGTTTGAGACAACAGCTTTGAGACCTCCTTCAAAAGGAGGTCTGTTTGCTTTCTTTCTCAATTAAAATTTCGTAATTTTTCCATACTGTCAGTGAATATATTTCTCAATGAAATCACACAAACTCGGAAAATAAGAATAAGCAGAATAAACCCATAAAATTACATAATCATGCCTACTTTCACATTGTGAAAAATTTGAAATATTACTGATGATTTAATAAAATTCCCTTAAGTAGCTTGACCCTGGCAGCTCTTCTGTCCTGAAAGTAACAAGAGCAACAATCCTGAATGCGATCTCAACAGTTGGAATTGGAATCTGCTGAAGGACTGTTAATATTTACAGTCATACTTCCAAAAGCATTAACTAATTCAATTGTTTAATTAATGACCTCTTTCATCTAATTTTCAAGGGTGCTCAGTCTCTGAACAGCCTTTCTTAAGTCACATCAGCCCTGCTGATGCCATTTTGTGCATTTAGGACTCACTGTTCTGTATGTAAGAGGCAAATCACTTGGAGTGACTGAGCAAGTCTGAAAATGTCAGACCTGTTGCTCCAACTCCATTAAAGAAATGTAGTTTCCCACAGACAATGCAAAATTCCCTTTTATAGCTAGATACAAGCAATAAAACCTTTTACTGCTTTTTTTCCTTCTTTAAGAACATGTCACAAATCAGTAAAAACACATTAGCTTGAAAACACCTCAAGATTTTGCTATGGTGCACATTGTCATACATACAGCCTTATAAATGGTCACGGTAGAATGCAGAAACAGTCATTTCTAAAAATGTATCCTATCTGTGCTGGTCCTTAACCTCTTGATGCCCTTTTCCCTTCTGAAAGTGCAGCGGCAGTGTTTGTGTACTGATACTGTCTAAAATAATCCTTCCAGCAGAGAAAAGATATGGGATTATAAAACAAAACAGTCAATACCGCCCTGAGGGCAAATGGCTATTCTAGATCTTGACTCAGCAGACTTTAATTTCCCCTTACAAACTATTATAAAAATATAGAACGATCCAGCAACTGCATAGCTATATTATATTAATGCAAACGTTGCGTATTTCTGTGAAGAAAATCGTGATATAAAAATACAGCTGAAAGATACTTTCCCAGTGCTAGAAAATGTTAATTCCATTGAACTAAACATTTCTTATGTTTTATTTTTTATTTAATTCGTAATTCAGACTTGGGCAATCACAGAATATGCTGTGCTGATTAATGCCAATTGAATGTTGACTTTCAATTACCCTACTTATCTTCCTGAAAATTTTAAAGAAATAGTCAAAAGACAAAAGTATAAAACCCCAATTTTCTGATCTTTGGACTGAATGGTTTCAAAACTTGCTAAACCCCAAAAAAGGACTTTCTAAGTCTTAATCTTCACAATAGCCATCTTTTTGCTTTAGTAAACATGCTTTGGGGGAAAAAAAAAAAAAAAAAAGGTAGGATAGGATATTAAGTAAGATAGTATTTCTAGGACATAGGAAAAGTAAAAGTATTGTCTATTTCCTTTCTGCATTCAGTCAGGATGATTTCAATATTTATCATGCAAGTGACTAAGCAGCATTATTCACGATTTATCTTGCCATGCATCTAAAAAGTGCCATAAACTTATAAGCAGTGTAATATATGTGTTCTTAACATTCTTATGGATTGAACTGTATCTCAAGGCACAAAACTGAGATGAAGATGGATTGATAATCAACAAATGCATGTGCCAATGTTAAATGAAGATAGAACTTTTATTATTAAATATCACAGTCTAAAAACCTACACTTGGTCAGGAAAAATAGCTACGTGACAAAAGCATTAAAATGTAGTGAAACCTAAATTAAACACTGTGATACTGACAGAGTACTGCTCTCATCTAACAAAACCTTGTCTCTTCTACATGGTAGCAGATTACTATTTTCTTGTGTTCTGCACTCATAGTTCATTTTGAAAATGCTGAAAGCTTAGTGGTAAGACTATAAAGATTCTAGATCAAAAGAAGAAAATTATTCATGTACAGAGAGTCTCAGGTGGAATGATAGCAGATGGAAAACTGAGAATTATGTGGCTGCTACTGAGCAAGGACACATTGAAATCTCCCTGACAAAGGAAGGTAGCTTTTGCATTTCTTTCTTCCACGGAAGCAATGGCAGAAATGAACCTTGGCATCTTCTGGTGGGCTTTATTTGCAGTGTAAGTGCCAGTGTCTCTTGTGTGTTACCACAGGCTCCCTTTACAGTCAATAAAGACAGGCGCTTTCAAGGGGCACTGTTTCTGACCTATTTTAGATGTCTATTTTAGTTTGAGATGAATCACACCACAGAGGTGGGAGGCAGTAAAGGCAGAAATGCCTACGCTCTAGATATCTGAAGTTAGGTGCAGTGAATCCTACCATGGGAGCCTGAACTGAATGTTAAACATTTTATCAAAACATGCCAAGAAGATATTATAATCAATGACAAAAACCACCACTGGTTAAGTACACCTGAGGGAAAATTACTATCAGGAATAATTATTCTTATAACTATGTGAAACAAAACCAAAACCACTCTGAAAATGGCTTTTCCTGCTTTCCTGAAACAAATTATGTGAAAAGCAACATCTGCAGCAAACAATTCACTGTCACATCCAGATTAAGTCTGCTGCTATAATCACACATAAGATTAACATCCCAGACTAAGATACAAAAGATGATGGAGCACAGCAAAATTAACGGCAAAATTATTCATGTTTTATGAAAGCATATCATGTGACACAATAAGTTAAATCATCTACAAGGTTAAGAAACAAAGCAACCTCAGGCCAGGCAGTTCCTCATTCTTAGTACTAGATCTGTGCTTATTTCACAATCACTGCAGCATGAACACATTTCTTATGTAAATTAAACAGATATAATGCACATTTATTATAATTCAAAGCTCAGAATTATGTTTAGAACTTCACAGAATTTAATATATTTCATGTAATTTCACGTAGCAGCTTTAAATTTTGATTAGTGTCAAGTAGTGGTAATGTTAATTAGTATGTTCTTAAAGTGGCACAGAAAATCTTAAAAAAAACTGCAGAGCACTAGACATATATACTGAACTTAAAATGTATGCAAAATATATGCACCTGTGGGAAATGGAATAGTAACACCACAGTATTTGTCATGTGTAGAAGACTTCCCTAACTGCAATGCATGAAGAATGATTTTATTAGGAAAAAAAGAAAAAAGGGCAACCACAGGTTTACCAGCATTATCCATATAAAGGTTTAGACCTTTCCTGAGCCGGATGTAGGATATATTCTCAGTGATACCTTATGGGAAAGATAACCGTAGAAAAAACTATACATAATCTTTCCCCTTCATCCACTGGTCTCTCTTCTCTAAAGAAAATAAATAGATACATTTGGTGTAGCTCCTCTATAGAAGTTACATTTTACATAAATATGTCCTGGTTTCTTTCATTTTTAACTAATCTGTGCTGATCCTGACAGCGTCTCTTCACTTAAAAATTCCTTCTTACCCCTGATCATTTTCACTGTCTGTCTCTACATCTCCAGGTAGTAGCTTACAATGATGGAATGTATCTCGTTCCTTCTCTGCACAGCCAGATGGAAATCAAAAGGAAACATTTTATCTTACTCCTACTCCTGTCCACTTACCAAGACTCCCAACCTTCCAGTTGGTGCATGGAAAATGGCACTGAAATTGCAGTTAAGTGTGGTTTCCTAAGATTGAACAACATTGCACCTCAGAATAAACAGGTGGCATATGAACCAATTTAGACCAGCACAAATACAATTCTAACTCAAAGTTTTCAGACACTGACCGAGAAAGATATTTTATTAAATGGGAGAATGGTTTTCAATATTTGCACAGTCTGTTTAACTGAAAAGATTAAGATGACCATGGACATGGTTTGACAGACAAGCAAGATAGAACAGTTGGGAAAATAAATTGCAGATGAGTCAACAATTTAAATAAAACTTGTGATTTTTATTTTTAAAAAATTTCTAATGACTCATTCACAATTATCTCCCCAAGATTTTCCATTATATACACTTCGCCTCATAATATCAGAACAGATGAACTTGGTTGATGTGCAAATTAACCAAGATATTTTATTGCCTCATATGTCTTTGAACTGTTCACATATTAAATTAACCAGTGAACTTTTAATTTGCTTCACAAGAACCTTCAAAAATTCTTCCTAATTTCTGGAATTTTATTTTTGCAATTAATGCATCTAAAAGGTAATATAGTAAAAAGTTACTAGAGAACAAAATGTTCACTTTGGAACATTGAATGCTATAGTTAAATTAAAAATGACATGTTTGATCAAGTTCCATGGTTAAAAAATATCCCTTTACATGAGAGCTAAAAATAAGCTTCTATATTATCAGAAACATAAACCACACACAAATGTCTTTCCTGGATACCCTTTCAAATACCTCTGTTTCAGTTCAGTTGTTTATTGCTTCAGTTTAGACGAAGATCATCCTCCCAAGCAATCCAATCCCAAACATTACTGTGTTTTGCTGTTACTTCCCATTTTTAAAGTTGCTATTAATGGAAGAAGAAAGAGGCAGGCATAATGTGTCAATGCTACAACAGAAGAGGTAACAGAGCTGGCATGGAGGCTGTGACATCATTAGAGGGAAATGGAAAGCTATATTTATAGGAGTAAACTAAATGTGCTTGGGAAAGTTCCCAATTGTTGTGGCCAACTGGCACAGTAGAGTACACAAATATGTTAGTCAACACTGAAGTGTCCAAAGAGTCTGCATGCAAACTGCTTATTGGGAATGGTCCCTGCAACAGTCCTGTTCCCATACCATAATTAGCAATTGCCTGGAAAAAGTATAAATTAGTGTGAATGAAAAGTGTGCCAGAGTGTGAGACAACAGATTACTACTACAGATGATTGTGTTTGACCATCCAGGAATATTTCCCAGTACTATTTGATTTACTTGCATATAAACATGCTAAGCCTTTCCAGAAGATTTAAAGTTATGGAACACAGCAACAGATTTTATGCATTTTCAGTCTTGCTTTTGAAAATCATTTGGTGTTTAGGGAAATTACAGATAGGATATGAATGATCAATATTAACCAACTATTTCTAAAACTTCAATCAAGATAAATCATACTGGATGCATTGTCATAGTTCCATTTTTGGCTGAAGAATGCAATATTATAATTGGGAAGAGAATGCAGATTGGTACCATAGATGATGGATAGTTTTCATTAATTTCGCTCAGTTAATCCCTAGCTGTTGATGTTGAAGGCCACTTCCTCTTGTCCTGTTGCTGGTTGCCTGGGAGAAGTGGCCGGCTCCCACCTGGCTAGAACCTCCTTTCAGGGAGTTGGAGAGAGGGATAAGGTCACCCCTGAGCCTCCTGTTCTCCAGGCTAAACCACCCCAGCTCCCTCAGCCACTCCTCATAAAGTCTCGTGCTCCAGACCCTTCACCAGCTCTGTTGTCATTCTCTTGACACACCAACCACCTCAATGTCTTTTTTTTTTGAGTAAGGGGCCCAAAACTGAACACAGAACTCACGGTGCAGCCTCTCCAATGTTGGGTACAGAGGGATAATCACTTCCTTGGTCCTGCTGGCCACACTGTTACTGATACAGGCCAGGATGCCATTGGCCTCCTTGGCCACCTGGACATTGCTGACTCCTGTTCAGGTGCTGTCACCAGCACCCCCACATACTTTTCCCCTGGGCCACTTCCCAGCCACTCTGCCCCAAGCCTGTAGTGCTGCCTGGGGTTGTTGTGACCCAACAGCAGGACCCCACACTTGCCTTTGTTGAAACTCACGCAACTGGCCTCGACCCATTGATATAGCCTGTCCACGTTTTCCTTCTATTCTAAGCATTAAATCTGTGTGGTGTGGCTGTGCTTCTTATCTTACAGAAATAGAAAGCAGTAGTTGCACAGGACTTTTTGGTTGGCTTGTTTTCTTGATTTGTCAGGACAGATCATCATGAAAAGCTTCTAGATTTAATGTATTACAAGACCCATTTCACATTTCCTAAAAGATACCATAATGACCTACTCTGCATGATGACATTCTTTGTGACCTGACACCAATTCTCCTGACAGGATTTTTAAAATACTTGTGACATTCGGATACTGCTCTATAAATAAGAAGGTACTGAATTGCTTAAAATGTGGTCTTACGATTAACTTAATCTTGCTAACACCCATACAGAAAAAACTGTATTTCTCTATTGCAGTTGTATCCCAGTGATTCAGTCTCTTTTCTTCTGTGCAGCTTGAGAGAAGGTTGTTTTTTTACTTTGTACTATATATCAGTAATTCAGATTGACACTGGCAAATTGTGACCAAAACTATTAATTTTACATCTAGCCATGATATTACATGACCAAAGAAATTTTGCCATTCTTACTGGGAATTCTTGACAACTGCAAACTTTAGATGGTCTCAAGTGTTGAGAATGGAGATTGTGTGTCAAGACCAGCTCTTGATTGTCTGTTAAGATTTACAAATATGTAACTTGATCAAAACCACACAAGTAGTCTATAACAGAAGCAGCATGGCACGCTTCAGGGAAGAATTCAACTGCTAGAGACAGAATGCAGGATTTTTCTAATTCTGCTCTCTTGCCACACTCCAACACCTGAACAGTTGTAATCAGGGGCACAGCAGAGTTCAAAAGACATCTACCCTTAGGAAGTGTTCCTGATGTAATCACCAAAATACAGATCATATTCAATCTTGTGGACAGAAGTACTGCATAAAACTGTAGCCGCCTCTGCTTGTCAAAACTGAGGTTTTATAAACTTGATTTCTTTTTTTCAGTCTGTTTGTTTCACAAATTATTTCACCCTTCAGCAATATATAGCTATGAGCAGCTGACTCTGGAGAAGCAATTTTTAATTAAGACCTGTTTCTCCCCCTTTTACTTTCAGTTGATGATTGCCAGGAGGTGTTGCTAACCACAGGCCCTTTCCAATACATTCTGAGAATACTCACATCCTATCACCTTCCACAGAAAAAAAATGGGTGCTCAGCATCATCTATGGTAAGTAGGAGGACATAGTTATTTCTCCAGTAGCTGAGCTGTGCTAAGTGAAAAGTCTCTACTGGTAAGCCCTTCTTTTTTAATTAGCTCTTCATTAAAAGAAATTACTTCCAGTAGTGAATAAAATTGCCCTAAATCTGGATTTACTATGTCTGCCCTAAGTCTGTCAGTCATAAAAGTTAATAATTTTTGACATTATGCACATGATTTAACAGTTTTCAGTTTTTTAACTCGTTCCCTAAATCAAGTCTAAGAGTTGTAATATTTATGCTTTCATGATAACTTATTTCATGCTTGGTTGGGGATTTATTACCTATGTTTTGGCTAGGATCATGTGGCTAAATTCAGAGCACTGAATGTTTTTGCTCATTCTTTCCTTTAAGAATGAATACGCAAAAATGTATGACACTTCCTTTAAGAAAAGAGTGATTAACTACAATGTCTATTAAATGCTGCTGCCAAAACTACACCAGACCTTTTCTATCCAAACAGTTACTTTCAACATAAATGCTTTTGTTCTGTGGATTTGGTAGGCTATACAATGAAAATGTTTTGGTTTAGGCATTGATAAACACAGCGTTTATCTTGTTTACTGGCTTGTTTCCTTTATTTGCTTCTCTGGGAATCTGGTAAGCTAGTTTTATAGAAACTACTAACAAAATGTTGCTTTCATTAAAATATAGTTGGCTCAGATCTTTTGAGGTTTTGTTGTGAAGATGGCAGAACACAGGAGTAGTGTCTAAGGCTATTCAGACACATTACTGTCCACAGAAAAATCCAAAATGGTACAACTCTGTGCAGCCCTTCTTGCACTACTGACTGTGCTGCATCAGCCTGGAAACATACACAGAGAAAAGAAAATACTTCTACTCCTTTCCTCGATCTGATACAGAAAACACCACTGACCTAAACCCTGAAACAAATACACATACTATGAACACTGCAACTTCCAAATGCATCCCCTAAAAACTTATAATAAGAAATTAGGCTATTTGAAACAAATGTTGTACTATATGAGTAGGTTTCAAAACTTTTAAGATGCAAAGGCTGCCTGACAGAACAGTGTTTCTGCTGATACAGAACATTTACTGCAGAGATATTGCAAAGATGATGTAAGGGAAAAAATGGCTTAGATTGGAAGATAAGGAACTTCCCCCATGAAACTAGGCCACATAAATAAAAGGATGAGGGAATAACAGTGGACCGGTTACATGACTGCCATCAAAAAAAACCTTCATCTACCACCCAAGTGAGGACTTCACCCTTTTGAACTGGGTTTTCCCTGTAATTCAGCATACAAACATCTTAATGTATGTGCAGGTGTTCAAAAGAATTATTTAGCACAATGAATACTAAGAAGCTTTATATTTTTCTATTTCAGCTAATAAAAATCCAGAGCTAGTATTTTTCTATGCTATCTTATCAGCAGAGGGAGGGTTCTGTGAGCAGCACATGAACACAACAGCACTGTGTGAAGTCAGTAAGGTTCACAGCAAAAACCAGAATACTTTTTTACTTCCTACTGCTGAAAGATTACATAATCGGAAGAGACTTAGAAATATTTAAATATTACTCTGTCTTCTGTGTCTTGCACTGGGTTTCTGCAAATTGAAGCATTTTAAAAATCAGCCTTCTATGCTGATTATAAAGTACTAAGAAAACAAAGTTTCATCTTCAGAAAGATGAGGACATTTCTTCAGGAATAAAGACCAGAAAACAAAGCCAAAACCAAGTAAATAGGATGATACTTCAAAGGAATTCACCGTATGTGAAAGATGTAGCATTTCCACTGAATTGTGGTTGCTTCCAAAAACAAAACCAATTATCCCCACATGACTTGCAATTGCAAATACAAAGAGGACAAATGTGAGTATCAAACTATTCTTGCCAAAATAATTTGTGAATCATTCTACCAAAGGTCACATCAAAGCTATATACTGGCTTTTAAATAGAGGCTTTAGAAAAATGCTTAGGAAAACTGCTGATATACTTACAAAGAATAAAAAAAGAACCCCACCTCTATGGTTCAAGAAATTATTTTAAAATATTTATCAACTTACAGGTAACTTATTTCAAAAAGCACAGGTTCAATTCCACACTAATCTCTGCCTGTATCATGGCTCTCCACATACAGTAAACAGGCAGAGCATGCTATGTATCTGAGCTTAGAAAGTGTCCCCTCAGACACTAAGTAGGCTTTTCTTTAAGTATATGCATATCCTATTTAAAATGTAAGGGCCGGCTTTCTAATCTCTGTCAAGCAGTTACTGCACACCTACAAACACTCAGCAACGCATGAGATTTCCCAGAGGTACAGTGATATACGTCCCAAATTTAACAAGCACTCAGGCACTAAATCTTTAGAGAATAGCCAAGTTGACACAGAGGCTTTAGAGGTCCATCTTCATTTTAATGGCCCTGGAAGGGAAGATTTATGTACACAACTCACTTTATTCCTAGCAAGAGTTACTTGTTAAATGACCTGAGAAAAACAGACGTCGTCCTAGTGAAATGTAGCACCTTCGGCAGGCCGTGTCCCGGAGCGGCCCCCGGGCAGCGGCCAGCCCGGGCACGGGCAGCGCGGGGCGCTGCTGCCGGAGCCGAGCGCTCGCCCGTCGCCTTCCGCCGATCGCCACCTGCCGTCCCTGCCGTCCCTGCGGGCGACGGCGGCACCGGGCACCGCCGGGGTGCCCCCATCTGCAGGGAAAAGGGGCCCGGAACAGCTGGAGACAGACCATAATCCTGGGGAGACGCAACGTCTTTCGATGGAACAAGGGCAATGCTGGAAAAAATGATGTCCCCAGTTGTCGTTCCGCCGCACTGGACTTGCTTCTGGGAAAACAAATCCATGAACAGCTGAGAGATGGGTGCTGCTGTACAAGGCAGATTGCCCGATCCATAATTAGTGGTGCAGATCAAAGAAAACCACGAAGGAGTTTGGAATATGTCACCCTGACTTGCTGGTATCAGTATGCCAGCTTTAGATTTAAAAAAAAAAACAACAAAAACCAAAAAACCAAAAAACTATTACAACTCTTAAATATTAAATTTTAATTTCAGACTATTGAATTATTAAAGTTTTATTTTGGTCAGTGGTCCATCACTGTTTCATTATTACTTTAACTTAGAGGCAATAAATATAAACTACATATAAAATCAAACTTTCCTGCAAGCCATATTGTCATTTTTCCTGTCAGAAAGACATGACAAAATTTAGTTAATTCACATTTATAGTCCTTCTATAGCTAATGCACAGAGTCATAATTTTAGAAACCCTTTGTGTTACGTATTGCTTAAAATTAGTGATAAACAGTTCTAATGGAAGCCAAAGGCAATTACAGAGGAAGTAAATCGGGTCCTTTGAAGTGTTATTATGGCTGTTAACAAAATTAAATAGATTTATTGCCTCATTTAAGAGAAAAAGCAGTAAGGTAAACTGTTAACTAATTTTAATACATGCATAAATGTTTCAGATAGAAAAATATGGGACATAATTTTGGATTACTGTTTTCTTAGTAATTCAGATTTTTTAAAGCTCAGCAAGGAGCCCAGGCATTAACTCATGAGAAGTCTCTATAGAGTTCCAGTCTTGTAAAAATATTTGCACTTAAGCAACTTTACTCAGAACTACTCTGAAGTAAATATTTTAGGTAAAGGTTTATGATGAGCCTTCTGAATCACTGAGAGATAGGATAGATAGGAGTACCAAGTACTTCTTCTGCCAAGTACACTTCTCATGAAATTTTTTTCTGTTTTAGAGTACTGAACTCATTAAAATAGCAAATATATAGTCTTACTGAACTGAACTTTAAAGCTCACAAGTGGGACAAGTATTCATATCCCTTGTGAAAAACACACAGAACTGTGTGTCCTTCTGTTTCATGCAAGAACTCTACGAAAGACATAATAACGTCTGTTCGCTAGAGGTATTATTGTGTACATGACATTTGTAACAACACTGCTATAAAGGGCAATGAGGCTGAAATTTTATCCAAATTATCTCTGTATTAGGAGTATGTTCCAAAATTTTCTAGCTCTTTGCAGGAAAAGTCAGCCCTAATGTTTTCTGTTGGATTTATTAATGTGAAATTCACCAATCATGGAGTATCAAAGCATGCAAATTCTGCCATTTGTTACCAGCATTCTTGATTCACGACATACCAAATGATGGACTGGTGATCTGGGAGAACAAGTTTTCTCCTCTGCAAGTGGGTGGCAAAATACAAAGAGAAGTGCATGACAAGGAAAGCTAGCTCTGGTGGGAGTCACCTCTCTCTGAGTAATGAGACTGCGGAGAGCAGCACCAGCTCAGCTCAGGCGGGGGATCTGTCACAGCAGGCCAAATAGAACTGAGAAAACCTGCAGCAACCAAACAGAAACCCGAAACTCCCCACTCAAGAATGATTAAAAAATTGAGGGAATAGCTGTAGCGGTGGTTCAAGCCCAGAGAGTTTCTTCCCCCCTGAGGAATTTGTGGAGACCTAGAGAATAAAACCCCCCTGGGGCAGAGTCGAAGGTGGCTTGCCCCAGACAGGGGTCGAGCTCCCCCTGTCCCTCAGTTCATAATGGTATTTTCGTATCTCCCTCTTTCCTCCCTTCCTCCTTCCCGATTGGTCCCTGTCCCTTTGTCCCTCCCTGGTTCCTCCCCTGTGCCATTCCAAGATTGGTTGTTACCCTCAGAATAAAGCCTGGTGCCGACTGAGACCGGGGTCTCTCGCCCTTGACCCCAAGCACCTGACCACTGTGTGACCGCGTGTCTGATTGGGGTCCGGGCGAGGGAACACTCTCTTTGCAGCACTCCGGCTTTTGGGGACAGCGTGGCTGCCGTCCTAGGGAATCGCGGCTCGCGGCTGGGGGAGATGATCCCCAACTGCAGTGAACCTGGCACTCAGGGACACTGGCAGACACCGCTGACGAGCTGCCGATCGGCCCTGGTGGTCAGCTGGTCCAGCCCACGCGAACGGCCACAAATAGGGTCTCTGAGACTGGGAGATTTGTGTCAGGTGTAGAGTTTCTCTAGTCTTCTGCGTTGAAGCCAGAAATAATCAACTTATGCATAACACTCGTATACATGTGTTGTATTCTATACACATGCTTCAACCTCTCAAATGCCCACCTGCAAACACAGCCTGCCTGCAGAAGTGGAATCAAGGAAAAGGACTTGTGGGCATGACTGGAAAGCCAACGGATGTCAGAAGTGACTGTGATTTTTTTTTCAAATTGGGCAAAAATTACTCTATACCAAAGCAACTCAGGCAAACTGGAGATTATTGACTCAGGCTTTTAAGAAGTAGAAGCTGTGGGCAGCAGCACCCATGACTGTGCTTGCCAGGGCTGTGACAAATCTACGAAATGTATCAAAGATAACACACAGTAGAGCAGGGAAATTGTGCCTTCTTGGCCACACAAGACTATGACTTAAATTTAAGTAGTTGACAGCTGCATTTTTTTTGTTCACCAGGTAAAGAGAACAACTTAACATTCACCTCAGCAAACCATGATGGAAAGTTTTCCCAGCATTTGGCAAGGAAACCTTTCCTTATGAGCATTTGTAAAATTAAGTGCTTCATGTAGAATGTTTAAACACAGCTTTCCTGTCAGTTTTCATGTTTTAATGACTTCTTTGGATGAGTATGAATGCTGACATTACATAATACAGGGCCAAATTCTTGAAATCATTTTGATACACATAGTAAAAGATAACAACTACATCCTACAGTCTTTTACAATTTTGAGTAACTCTACAAAGCTGGGATCATTAAAGAATCTAGAATTTTTTATATTTGGAGAAGGAAAGGAACAAGAAAATTTGAAGTTTTCTATGATTCTGTATTGATGTATTTGCTGTGTACATTAAAATCTGAATATTATGCTGTAATGACCCTATATCTAAAAAGAGAAAACACAACAGAACAAAACTTCAAGCAGTGTTCTAAATAAGAAATAATTAAGCATGGGGAAAAGCCCTCACAAAAACCTAAGAAAAAATTACACCACATTCCTCATAACTCCAGTAGAGCTGTGGCTCTTAGATTCCAGGCAGATGTATTACTATGTGTGATTTCAGAAGGAGGCACCCATCACACATACCAAAAGAGGAAAAGCTGTTCCTAACACTGAGAAACTTTTCACACATCTTAAACATGAACAGACGTTGAGTAAAGGCAATGGCTTTCTTAAACTAGACAAAGTGGTATGTATACTCATTTATAGTATTCTGCCTTTTACACAGAGATTCACTGTCACACATTACAATTTGTAGGCTTCAATATTAGCTCAAACTACTAATCAAAATTATCTGCACTACTGCATGGGATTCTGATTTCCAGTGGCTGAGGTGAAAATACATCTTTGTTTCTGTCAAAACATGAGGTGACCCAGACCAAGGGGAGGCATCTCTCAGCTATCAGAGAGGTAACAATATCTGAAGCTGCTGCAAGCATTTTTTTCAGAAATCATCTGATAGCTTTTTGAGCAACATAAGAGATAAAAAATGTTTCCCAAAGCTGGCAAAGCAGTAGCCACTAAAGAGGGAAAGGCAACAAATGTCAAATCCATTAGAATAGTAACTCAAAGCCACAGAATTCAGAATATGCACAGTATATTCCTATAAGTTTTCCCTTTCAGCACTTACTAAGTTTCAAGTTAAAGAATGATAATTTACCTTCATGCAAAGAATATTTAACATCGCAAGATAAAATAAATTTTAAAACATTCTGGAAAAGAATCAGAGCTTAACCAAGTTTAATTTCTATCTTTATTTCCAAGATTTAAAACAAAACAATACCCCTGCTAATAAAGTGCCACCAACAAAAAGGTAATTTCTATTGTAAATGGATAGTCAAACTATCCTGCAAAATTTGTTGTGTTTTCTGTGGAAGTAGGTATCTGTAAGCATGGTTAAAGGGCATACCAGACTGTTAGATGTCCTGTCTTCTCTACTTGGCAGCACTTGTATTTTTCTGTCACATTTGGTCAAAAGGTTTCCCTTACTGATCTTTCAGACAAGACTGTAATACACAGTGTGTGCTTATTTTGATCTGTATTCACTGGAGGTAGGCACGCCAAACTTTTAAGGCTTCAATATATGCTTTTAGCCTAAATACACAGACATTAGCAGAGCACAGACAGAATACACTTACCAGGATAGGAACAAAGGTATCACTGTGATTGGTCATGTTAGCCTAGCCCCAGAAATAGTAAGAACAAACTACTTTCTAAAAAGAAAACTACAGTTTGAAGTTTCAGGAAGCGATCAGAAATAGTCTGAGTCCTTCAAAAGCTTAAAGGGAACCTTTCTGGAAATTTTCTTTTTAAAGAGTGATTCACATATCAAAGCATGTGTTTTAGTCTGATTCAGTGCTTACTTTAAACACAGACCATTTGACATGAAATAATAGTGACAACCAATGGCTATATAGGATGGCTTGGAGATTTAATGGGAACATAAAAATTATTTTCAAGGTTATGAAGTTCACTCTTGTAATACAAAGTATTTCTAAGTACTTTGATAAGTCATTAAGCTATATCCATTTTGAACTGTATTTCCACCAAAAAAACAGTTACTGCCAAGTGTTATATGTTGGAAAGAGACATAAAAATATAAATCTGTTCACTTACTCATTGAATCAACTTTTGGAAATTATTCTGCATATATATATATCTATACATAACTGAAAATATGCATCTGTATTAAATATATGTATGCACATATACATATATTTAAAATGTTAATAACAGTACAACAGAATATTTGTCATAGGGCAATCTCTCCTGCTGTTAAGTGAAGACAAAAGAAATTTAGTTTTGAAGCAAGATGCATTTTTTCTCCTACACAAAGGCTTTATTTCTGACATACTAAATACTCAAAGTCAGTGTGATGCAGCTGCCTGATGGATGCTGCTATTCTTGCTGGGACAGTTGTGCCCTCTTGATCATGGACATGCAATACCAGACCTGATTTCAACAGCTACTCTATGTCAACATCCCTATGTTTAGAGCTATAGCGACTACACTGAAGGGCCTGAGAGTGCCATATATACATGAAAATAAAGTTCAGTAAAGAAGGTATATTTTTACCACTGATATATTTTGATTTTATGTAAATAAGTAATACCTTGTGTAAACAGATTAGTTTACATAAATAGATTCAATTTATCACCTCATTTCCATTTAATGAAGCAGTTCTATCTGACATTTTTATGTCTTAAATTTGAAATTTATGACTTAATGACTCTGGAAAACAAAGCATGAAACAGAGCCAGTACAGAAAAGTACACACAAATATCAAATATAATGGAAGGTCTAAGAAAACTGCAATTCACCAACATCATCGTAACATCTAGTATAGGAGTGACTGCTGTACAACAAATGCACTAAGGCTTAAATCCAGGCTGTAATAGCTCTCTCTACTGCAAAGGACAGTACGATGTCTTCTCTTTAAAAGCCATTGCCTCAGTCTAGTGATCAATTATATGAAATTGTATAGCTAAACTTACGGTCTAGAATAGTTTCTGCAGGAATCATAAGCCTCAAGAATTAGCCTCAAATCTAATTTTGTCAGTTTGTCATTCTGGAGTATGTACAGAACTATCACCTTGCTTAATCTTATTGTTTATCTATTTCAATAAGCTCTGAAATTAATTTTATGCGCCCAAATCAGTCCTCATGAATTCTTATCATATTAAAAAAGGAATATGTTACCTCATCTTTTATTTTCTTCTGATTTCCCTCATTCTAGGCAGTAAAACTATAGCGACTACAACTGCTGAAATATCCAGTGCCGAAGTTTAACTGTGTTGCTTTCAACAGGATTTTGGCTGTTCGGCACAGTGGAACACATACTTCCACAAGATGGTGCTCTTTCTTTAAAAATCCAACTTTATTGTGCCTAACGAGAAAATGCCAAGAAACTGTAAGAGGTTCAACTCCATTTTACCTATGCAAATATTTTAAATGATATGATGCCAAGGTTTGCATAACAAAAAGTAGTAACCAATGAAGGAAAGCACTTGAAAGAGACCAATTTGCTTGGGAACATGTAATTTAAACACTACAGTCTCTGGCCAGTGACTGCCTGCCAATCCAGCCAAGGTCACATAAAAGGTGTCTTGTGCCTTGTTTTCCAAGATAATGTTCACCATGGCAAAGTTCTGGGAAGCCAAGGGAGCACCGGCAGCAGTTCTGCAGCAGTGGCAGTGGGTGTCAGGGGGCTGGGTGTGTGGAGCTTGTAGCTCCCCACCCTGTGAGGAGACACAGCTCCAGAGCTCTTCTGTGTCCTGGGGAGCCTCACGCCACACCTTTCATGAGCTACAAGGGTCGTCTACAGAACTGTGTGATGGAAACAGGACTCTTGGTTTCAGAGTGTCAGGCTGGGTGTGGGGAGCCTGGAGTTAAATTCCTATGCTCTCTTTGAACCCATTACTGGGGAGCTGGCTCAGATGGGCTCCAGACAGATTTAGTCTGTAACAGCTGTGATTTGCTCCACGTAAAAGCTTCACTGGAAGCAATAGGGATATTCCAAGAGCTCAGGAACTCTACAGGGTAAGCAGAATTGTCAAACCCAAGTTTTTTATCTCTCTTCATTTTGTTTCCTCACTTGGGAAATATAAGATGATTATGTGTCATAGTCCTGCGGGAACAAGGTTAGAACAAATCCAATAAAATTGTGTGTTACTTATAGGGACTGATAAATAACAAAAACACACATAGTAAAGTAAAATATTAATAGACTAGTAATGTTCAGCTTTTGATAAAAAGAACAGGCTTTGGTGGGAATTGTGCAAACATCTCTGAAACCTGAACCTCTGGTCCAATGAGGGATATGCCATACAATATTTATTGATCTTAGACCATTTTCATTAACGTAACAACATTTGCAGATGTTGACATTTGTTTTCCTTGAAAAAAAAATTCCTCTTGTGACCTGAACTGCCCTTAGTCATATGAAAAATTCTTTTATCAACAAATTGAACTTAAACTGTAATTGGTAACAGATACTGTAGCAATCATATCTTCACAGCAGAAAGTCTTCTTTTTGCTAAAGTGCTATGAAAATGCGGGCTAAACAGAAAATAATATTGCCTGAAATTAGTAGGTAGTGGGCAGAATTAAAAGGTCAAATACATGGATAAAATACTGCCATAGGAGTGAGAAGTAGAAGTACTCTAGATTGCTAGTGGGGAGGCTAGAGAGACTGGGAGATAAGTGCTTTTACAGGAGCAACTTCCATTTAAAAAACACTCTTGTTCTTCATCCACCTTCCCTCATGTAATCACCTTTCCTTACTAACACAAGGCACCCAACTTCTCCCCTTGAGCTGGGAGGAAGGGTTCAACACAGGACCATCTCCTCCTAGGGCTTACAAGCAGTTGCAAGGACAGAGACTGGGAATCAGAAGTCCAGAGAGCAACGTCTTCCCCTTCTGATGCTGCCAAAAATCACCTACAATTTTCTTCATAGCATCTCCAATGCCAAGAGCAGTAGGAATGTGTGCATCCTACTGAAAAAAGCAGAGTTGCAACCTCTCTCCCCCAGGCACAGGATGATGAAACAGTTCCCTATAACCAGATTTGTACCATTCTCTTTGGTCCCCTCTTAAAAAATAAAGTGAAAGAGATTCACTTGCATTCATGAGCTAAGTAGTCAGGAGAAAAAATAAAACAGAGGAAAGCCTCTTTCTACATCTTTTGTATTGTACTGGCTGTAACTTGGATCAGCTCACAGAAAATACACAATCTGATCCTTGTATCAGTGGACCCAGCCTAAGGAGAAACACAGATTAAGTTAATTTTGCAGGAAAATGCTCCAAGATGCTCTATTTATTGTGCATGCTTTTTTCTTTACCTGTCCCTTCTCCCTGCAAAGAAAGTATCTGAGAGATGCCAGCATGTGAAAGGATTATTGCCCGTCGACAGCCCTACAAATGCCCCTTGAACACAAAGCACAACCAGTACCTCCATGCCCTCAGGAAAGCAGTTTTGCCCAAAGCATGTGCCAGCTCCTGAGAGCTGTGAATTGCCTCTGATGCCACAGGGTGCTGCTTTTGGCAGCTTCCCTCCTGCTAGTGGGAGGCCCACCTGGCCTTAGGTGGCTCAGCTTTCATTTTTGAAAGAAATCAGATGTCAGGTAAACTTACTACAACATCCTTTTCTGATCAATAACGTTCAGGATGACTAATGAGTTGCAGTGACTCAAATTTCAGATAACTTAGTCTTCCTTAGTTCAAAGCTGGCTGGTTCAGTGAACAGAATGACCCAAAAATTATTTGAAATTACAGCATTGATGTGGGCCAGGAAGCTAAGGAAGTTCTCCGAGTAGCTGTAAATGTCTCAATAATTAATGCTGCAGGTGGCTGGTTTCCTTTAGCTCTCAATTCTAGTATCAAGAGAACTCAATTGGCAGGAGACTTTCCAACAGCCTGGCTACAGTGTGCAAAAATATGGGGGGAGAGAAAATGGGACTTCATATCCCTGCCACCCCTATCAAACTGATGTTGTGAAAATCCTGCAAGTCTCTCTAGCTGCTTGATCCTGGCTTCCAGATTTATCAAGTTAGAAATCATACAACCCTTTTGTAAACTTGAGTGCTGCATGTTCAGCAAGACCATGTTATAGGAATCAGGAATTCAAGTCCAGCTGAAGCCTCATACTGAAGGGCCACCCCCACCACAAGATGTAAGTTTTCTCCCCATTCACAACAGAGTTGTGTCCAAATCCATCTACAGATGTTCAGCATCTAAATGCATGCTGAGATTGTAATTCCAGTTAATTCTGATTCACAGTAGGTGTAAGCAATAAAATGGGAATTCATCAATGGATAAATTATTAAATCTTCTAAATAAGAATTTTAAAAGTTACAGTCTGAGGTGGAGAGATTCAGAATTAATATTTATTCTCCTGTCTTCATGTTACAAATAGAATCATAGAATCATTAGACTTGGAAAAGACCTCCATGATTATTAAGCCCAACGTTTGAGTGAGTAATACCATGCCCACTAAATCATATAATGAAGTGCCACATCGACTCATTTTTTGAACACTTCCAGGGATGGTGACACCACCACTTTTCTGGACAGCCTGTTCTAGTGCTTGATGGCTCTCCCAGCAAAGTTTTCTTAATGTCCAGACTGAACCTCCCTAGGTGCAACTTGACACTGTTTCCTCTTGTCCTGTTTCTGGTTGCCTGGGAGAAGAGGCCGACCCCCACCTGGCTACGGCCCCCTTTCGGGCAGTTGTAGAGAGAGATAAGGTCCATCCCGAGCCTCCTCTTCTCCAGACTGAACAGCCCCAGCTCCCTCAGCCACTCCTCACAGGACTTGTGCGCCAGATCCTCCACCAGCTCTGTTGTCATTCTCTGGACTCGCTCCAGCACTTCAATGCCATTTTTTTAGTGAGGGGCCCAAAACTGTACATAGGTTTCAAGACATTGGCCTCTGTCCTGCTGCCATACTGTTTCTGATCCAGGCCAGGATGCCATTGGCCTTCTTGGCCACCTGGACATTACTGGCTCATGTTCAGCTGCTGATCAGCACCCCCAGGTCCTTCTCACCTGGGCCACCTCCCAGCCACTCTGGCCCTTGCCTGTAGCATTGCCTGGGGTTGTTGTGACCCAAGTGCAGGACCCAGCACTTCACCTTATTGAACCTCATACAACTGGCCTTGGCCCACTGATCCAGCCTGTCCAGATCCCTCTGCAGAGCCTTGCTGCCCTCCAGCAGATCAACACTCCCACCCAAGTTACTGTCACCTGCAAACTTACTAAGGGTGCATCAATCCTCTCATCACAATCACTGATTAAGATATTAAACAAGACTGGCCCCAGTACTGAACCCCGGGGAACACCACTTGTGCTGTGTATATAGCAGCACAGCGGAGTTGAGATGCTTTGCACTACTGAGATACAAAGATTAATCCCAGAAATAAAAATTTGCTGTCACTTCCTTCCTTAATCTATGATAATTCCTATAGTTAAATTTTCCTAGTATGCTAGTAATCAATCTTCCCCTAAGATTATGATTGCTGATGTCTGAGAAATATGTTTATTGATAAGTAAAAACTGGAAGCAGGAATGCTATTTCATAGGTAGGTTTGGGGTAATTTTTCATTCAAAATTAAATATATTAGAAATAAGGAAGCTTTACACATGCACACAGAATCTCTTTTGCTTCTTAATAAATTTAGGCAACCATATTCTATGAAATTAAGTTAAATACATTTCTCTTGAGCTATACTATCAATAAAAATATCAGTAGTGGAAATCGCTTTGTCCCAAATAGATGCAAAGTTTTAAATGTAATTTCTTTTAGCATGGATCACAAAACCTCCCAATACAATTATAATTTTAGCTTTAATTTTCTTCTATGAACATGGTTTTGCTCAGCCAGAAAAACCCCCTGGCAATGTGTTAAGACAGTCTTTCTGCAACTTTGCAGATGTGCAGCAGAAGTTGTTTTTATGAAGCAAATAAGGATCTACGGCAATCTTTTCAAGGAAATCACTGAAAAGGTTTTGAGAGAAACTCTTGTCTCATTCATTTAGTTTCAGTAAAATGCTACTGTCTGTACCCTGATTATGCTATGCTTTAAGCACATATAACCAGAATATGTATCATCATTTAGACAGGATAGAGAGGGAAACAGAATAAACATCAACCAGATATGCTCCCCCATCCTTGTTTTCTTGCTTTTCCACATGTAGGCACAGCAAGAGGAAAAACCAAAAATCCTAGCTCCTAATGTTCGAGATTTGTCAATGGCAGTTTGCTGCAGCTCACACGCAGAGTGAAGCTGCAGAGGAGACAACTGCAGAGAGCAAGTCAGGAGTGAGAAGCCTCAGAGAGCAAAGCCACAGGGGTAAAACAATCTCTTAAGCAGCTGGGGAGAAGAGACAACCAATTAAACAAGGAACAAAGAGGAGCAGGAAGCTCCATGCTAGAAAAAACTGTTATGTTTTGTTTCGTATTTTTGATGAACAGTGGAAACTGAGCACATGGGACTTTTTTAATTGCAGAAATACGGAATAGCCTGAAGATGTACCACAAAACACAAAGACTTTTTTACCAGCAAACTAGACTCTTTAAATCAAATGCAGGCCCATGTTTAAAACTAAGGTTCTAATTTTATATATAGTTTTCTGTAAGCTTGAAAAACAAGAAAGGAGGCAAAAAAAGGAAGTTATTTTTCTACTGCTGAAAGTAAAACTTCTATGAACCATTCTCCTTCATTCATATATCTTCTCACTTTGATTCCTCTCAGTCGGGAATTGTATTTTACAGGGAGAAAGTAATCAGGTAATTGGAAAGATGCACTCCTCCAGAAATGGCAGACTATGCGTGGATTGCTGTATGTCATGATGCACAGGAAAATTTCAACCCTTAAACATAATTTTGGGTGATGTTTGAATATGATGCAATGAGAAGTTACACTGCTCCTCATCCTCAGTGTGATGCAGAGCTGGATCTTTTCAAGTCTATACTAGTTGTATCAATTTTATCCTGTGAGATGTTATGAACAGCTCTTAGAGACAAAGGTCAGAGAGGACAAGGGAAAGCCTACAGTTACCATGCAGGAAAAATGACAGTACATCTCCTGTGACTTTGGTGTGGCCCTTGATCTGGAAGAGATAGTGAAAAAATATGGCTCATGTCTCTGCAAAGTCCTAGCTATGTTTAGTCAGCAGTTCCTAATGATTCTTTCCAAGTCTGCCTAATTGAGGACTTTTATTTGATGATTGGATGGAAAAGATTATCCAGATTTGGGGTCCAAATAACTATTATTAGTAATAAAAATTAGTGCAACAGGGTGACTAATACACAAGGAACAATACATCACTATATCTCTACTGCTGTTTTTTAAATCTGTGAAGAGAGGATTTTCAGTATTTATTTAATATTATGGGGGATTCTAATTATTTCATTAACAACTCTTGGTTGTTGTTTTTTCTGGAAAAGTGTGAGTATGCTCATCTGACATCCCTGGTCTCTTAACTGGACTCGTTTATATCTTTATATAATATAAAGCAATTTCTGATGTCATCATTCACAATTATAATTACAAAATTCACTCTGCCTAACTAATAAAATTCATTCCTCTTATCACTGAACATTCCTGTTAGTAAACTCATCTATTAAAAGCAAGAATGGCCTAGGAAATTTATATATATTCTACAGAAAAAAAACAGGGAGAAGTAATTTCAGCACTACTTCTAGATGTCAAAAGCCACATATTCAAAGTGGACATATTATGCGAAGATTTGAGTGCACTTGTTATGAGCCGTTAGCAGCATGTAGCGGTTTCTTTTACAGGATTTTTGGATATCCACCAGCGGTAGTCACAACGGATGCCTTTAGAAAGCTGTGTGTTTTCATTTTATCCCTGTTATACTATAGAGTTGCAACAACATTATATGAAACTGTGACATTTATATGGTAGATACTTCACATAGTAAAGGAAACATTACAGGAATAATATCTAAAATGAGATACTGGGAAAGTAGTATATTATGTATTTCTCAAAATGTGATGACTAGAAATGAGGGTGCTCTCACAATGTGGTTAATGTATGACCAAAAGGGAAAAGATCAGAGGATTCCCAAAGGACCTCCATTAGAGTCAGGTATAGACTTCAAAGCACAGCTCTTTAAACTTAGCCAGAGAGGCAGGCAAAGACATCTCAGATTCTCTTTTGTATCACAGGCAAGATTCTTACAGCTGAAGTGCCTCAGAGCTCTGCCCTGCTTCTGTCTTTTCTATCATTTCCTCCTGTTCATCATCTCTTCTTTAGCACTGTGTTTGGTTTTATTTTTTAATGCAGAAGCACTTTTGTGCCAAAAGCTTGTGAAATAGTGTCTTTGTGGACTCAAGCTTGGACAACTTTGAGAACGTACATGAAATTTAAATAAGCATTTGGTTAATTTTGGTTCAGAGAAAAAAAGCAAAACCTCAAGATTTTGGATACGAGATATACATTTGCTTTGCTCTTGATCTGGCACAGTAATGTGTACATGTGAGACCAGAATTATTATGCAAGAACATCTCTCTGTTTGGAAATTAAAATCCAGAGTAATTTACTGTAAAATTTGACATATTCAATCCAAGTCTCTAACACAACACAGTACACCTAGGAGGAGTTCTATGGGCAGATCTCCACAGCTGACCTTCCTGGTCCCTTTCTAGTCTTACTTGTTAACAATGTCCTGATTATGTTATTTTGGAGCACAAGGCATCTCCCCTTCTTCCCTTATTCCAAATGGTTTATCTGCTAAATCTGAGAATAGATTATTGGTTTAGTTTTGCCTTTTCAGATGACGTGAGGAAACAAGATTTAATATAGGCAAAGAGGGCCTTGGCAAGACAGAGAACAGTACTCTTACTTTACAGTCCCTCCAAACTGGTGCAAAATTACATCACTTGTCTATTCAGGCAGTCAGCTCATTCAACAGAACACCAGCCTGCAGAGAGCTTTCCAAATTTAGCTGAGCGATAAACAGCAAGGAAAAAATATGCTGAAAATGGGATGCACATAATAAAATAGCAATCAAAAATGCATCACATGGGGATTCACCTTATAATGTTTACCATTTCTAGCACAGAAAGGGAAAGGCAACAGAAGTAGCAGGGATGGTAGCAGAAAGACCACATAAAAGCCCTTCCTCCCTCCAAATTTTTATTTAACCTACATTTTTGAATATGCTTTAGTCTGTGCTGCCGCTTATTGATAACCACAGCATGATTCCTCCCTGACACCCGACCTTACAGAGCTACTGGATACCAACAAAAAGAGTTGTTTCACTTAGTAGAGTTTTCAGAACAACTAATACTTGACCTTTAATTTAAAGAGCGCATTTTGCCACAGATCAGATATTTTCGATTTTCAGTACCAGCAACCTGGCCTGAAATAATTTCATGAGACTAAATCACATTTTATCAGATCTATCACATACCCAGTGAATCCAGGAATGATTAAGCCTGACAGTCATAAACGTTTCAGGAGCCTGATTGATTTTCCTATGGTACAAACAATAGTTCCTTTATTATCTACAAATATATTTATTATTGATAGTGATTAATTTCAGATGTTTCACACAGTGTTAACTAAGCTTGCACCATGTACCTTCAGATTCTTATGCAAAGTTTTGACATTCTGTGAACTACTTTTAATTCAAAGGGAGTTGCTCCTAAATTCAAGTTTCTGCTATGTTAATCCTATTAAATCTCTTTAATAATACATTTAAATGAAGGTTGACATACAAGTAGTTGTGTGGGTTTGACCTATTATACCACTCTGATTTTTACAATTATGAATTTTATAAAGCAAAATAAATCCTCTTACAGGTTTTTTGCTTCCTCATGTAAAAATTGTCTAATTTGTCTGATCAGGAACTTCTTCACGCTATTGCTTCCCAACATCCAGCTACCTCACGTGACTGGACATAACACCTTCAGAGATCAACAGTGACTAACTCTCTGGTTTAATGGCTAGACATAAAAAAAGTGTCAGGAGCTTTTGTAAGTAACTTGGAGGCATCTGGTCACTGGGGTGGAATCCAAAACCCTGTACTAAGGCACCAAAGGCTTCACAGAGTGCACAGGAAATTAGGTATCTCAGAATAGCATCCCTAAATACAGACCTGCTGACTGGGAAGTTGTAAGATCTGTAAAATCACTCTCTGCTTCCTAGTATTAATAACACAAGTGCAAGGCAAACTGTAAGTACCCCTTATTATAATGCTACCACTGAAAGAATTAAATCTAGGAAGAAAATAATAGGGGATTATTCATAGTCCCTAACCGTAACATTTATCCAACTAGTTTTCCTAGAGCTTCCTCTCTAGTTCTTTCTCTGCAGACTGACCTCAATACCATGTAATTTTAAATGACTTATATGCTTAAAGGAGGTGGTCTAAAGTTGTAGGAGAGAGAAGCCTATAGAAAGTTCTGATGAAACTGGGAATTCTGTTGCAGCCCATCATTTATTAGGTCAGCGGAGGGAGAAAACAACTCTGCCTTAGTGCTTCAGAGTAGGCTGCTTCATTTCCTATGGTCTATCATAACCATTCTCTGGGTGGAAAAGACCATCACTTCTAATGTACCCTGAGACATCAGTAGTGCACATTCATGAATTCTATTAAGAAAGATTTGGTCTAAAGTTTTGAGCACAACTGTTCAAGCTTGTCTGAAGGCTGCCTGTTACTTCTGGGATATGGCAAGAGAAAGCAGACAAAAGGGTGTTTTGTAAAATCCTTTTAAACTGCTCTAAGAATATTCAACCCCCTGCACGTACCTTCAAGCTTGGCAAGTGGTTTTGAAGCAGCTCTAACCAATCATTAGGGAAATTTTTTATATAACCCTGAACTGGTTTTGATTCTCTGACAGTTTACTGTTTCATGGAGGTATACTGTGATGGATTCCAAGGACTCAGCACTTCCTAGTCCATTTTTTCTGTTATTGGAAAGCAGGTCCCTGAAGAATGTTTAGATGTACCTGAGGTATATGGAACAATACACTATAATAATGATAATACTCAGAGATTGTCCCCTGCAGGCTCAAGAGCAATACATCCCTACAAAATGGATCACAGGGAAGATCACCAGGAGACCTGGAGCTCCCAGAAAAACTTTAATGTGAACAGGTAGCTTACAGAGGGTGGAAGCAGGGAAAGGTAGCCTGGGAGGAATACAGATAAATCACCTAAACAGCCAAGGATCTGCTTAGGAAACTAAAGCACTGGAAAAAGTAAATCGGGCCAAGGACATCAGGGGTAATAAAAAAAAGATTCTTCAGGTACATCACAGGTAAAAGGCTAGATCCTGTTGAACAATTCCAGAGGAGGCCACTAAGTTAACCATAGAGCTAGAACACCTCTCTTATGAAGACAGACTGAGAGAGATGGGGCTATTCAGCCTTGGGAAGAGAAGGGTCTGGGAGGTCTTATAACAGCCTTCCAGTATCTAATGGGACCTAGAAAAGAGCTGGAGTGGGACTTTTCACTCTATGTAAGGCCATGTAATAATGGGAAAAGGGGAATGCCCTTAAATTGAAGGAGGGTAGGTTTAGATTAGGTATTAGGAAGAAATTCTTTACTGTGATGGTGGTGAGACACTGCAACAGGCTGCCCAGAGCGGCTGTGGACTCCCCATTCCTGGAAGTGTTCAAGACCAGGCTGGATGGGGCTCTGAGTACCGTCAAGTCCAGTGGAAGATTCCCTGCCCATGTCAAGGGGGTGGGTTAGAACTAGATGATCTTTAAGGTCCTTTCCAACCCAATATGAAGTAAAGTCATGTCTTATGGTAAAAACACATAGAAGGTATGAATCAGAGCTCCCAATTCAAGAAGACAGCCTTAAATTCCAGGCAAATACCTATTCTGTGTGAGAGATCCTGCCATGACTCTTGCTGATGCTGGGACTTACAAAACAATGCAAGGGCACAGAAACAAGGCAAAATGAACCTTGCAACACAAGCCCCGTGAGAATTTGGGGCAGTTGGTTGGAGGACGTTAGTTCAGTGCTTTTCTATGTGATTCTAGTGGCCCAAGCACCAGGTGCTGGAACTGTCAAGCCATTCCTTCCCAGCTGGCTGGCCTCACCAGACTTTGGTGCATTCCAGCTCACCCCTTGTTCCCCCTGAGAGGTTCTTGCACTTGTGGCTGCAGAGTAACACAGCCTCTCTGGGCAGGATGCTGAGGGGCCCCACTGACAGCTTCTGGCAGACTGGTGACTAGGTCATTCATTTAGGATGACAGAGTTACAGATCCAAGCTGAGAAGAACTAGTATCCCAAATCTCCTATTTTAACTTTCAGACTGCTAAACAAGAGCCCATCATCTCAGAAGATAACTGAGTCCTGAAAAATTCGGAGAAGCACTGAGTCACAAGTATGCACAGAAATATCTGAGGTGTTAACATTTCCTACCAGCTGCCTTCTGATTTCCAGGCTAGCATGCAGATGTACTGAATCACTTTATGGAGCAAGATGACTTGTGAAACTAATCTTGAGACTTTGGCTCTTGGTTTAAACACTTTGGACTGCCCACCTGAAGATACATACAAATATGCATCTATGGTTCATATTGAGAACTGGGACAATTAAAAGAGTGCATTGGATTACATCTAGAATGGAACAGCAGACCAATCATAAGGTATATGTGAGGAACCTTAAGCAGAAACCTTGGTGATGTTAGCCCTTCTCAAACTTTTTCAGTTGATTCTAGATCACAGTGGCAACTTCAGCTCAAACTTCAGAGCATGGAGCAAGCACGGAGAAGAAGAAACACAACAAATTGGCAGAGGCTGCCAGGACTAATGCTGTTCAAAAAAACAGCAGTAGTATTCCATAATGGAAACCAATGTTTATTTAGGACAGCATATGCCTAAAACTACTTTTGAGCTATTAACTCTTGTTTTGTTGGTTTTTTTCCTGGTGGTGGGCCTGAACTTGCTTTCATCATCAATAAATCAGACTAGTGTGCTAGTGAAAAAATCAGTTATGAATTATCAGTAAAATTTAAAAAGTTCAGCTTTATCCATGCCCTTACGAGTTCAAAAACAGAGTGGATGATATATATAAATATATGTGTATATATACATATATATAAAATACACTCTATTAATAGGCATTGCTAAGCTTTTTTCACTAGAGGGCACTTTGCTTATTCTCTTATATTTTGTGGAATTAATGCACCATAACCTGTATGGAGTTTTCTGCAGTATTTGAATTACAGAAGCTTTTAATACGTTGGTTGGTTTTTAGTTTTGTTTTTTTCAACAAGTACATGATATAAGCATCAATTTCAGGCAATACCTCTCTGAGATAACCTTGAAGATCTTAAATTGTAGGGGGAAAAAATGTGATGATGCCCAGTTTAAATCCTTTCAATGACTTTCTGGGTACTGAAGCCATTGAAACTGAGCCACAGCTTTATCTATTTTACTTATATTGGTATGCTATGCTATGCTATGCTAGTATATACTGGCTAAAAATAAAATACACATGATAACTTCTAAAATATTTTGTAATGGAAAATTTAAATCATTATTTCATCTAACCTAAAAGAGCTTAGCTTATATTTTGCAGAGTACAGTGGCCATCAGGCTCAGATCATCTGACTCTTGTCGTTCTGTTGAGAGAAGACCAACACTGACACATATATAAGATATTTTACTATCTCCTGCAAAGAAGTATGTATGTTACTCTCTATACAGAAGTGTTCAAACAATGAGCAAGTCATAGCAGTTCCATTACCACATTTTATATGCTCCTTTTTTATACACCGGATGTAATCAAAGCAAGTATTTAGGTCAGAGTTATTAAAACTATGTATACATATTCACACATTTCTTGGATCAGAATTATTTTAAGACAGTCTTCTGTCCATCTGATACTTCGTACAGTAAGTGGTTTTCTTCAGAAATCTCAGGTCTGTGCATTGACCAAAGTTCCCTGTTTTTCAGCCTCAGGGGACTAAATATATATATCTGGAGTAGAAGTAGACAGAGAAGCCTAATACAACAGACACCACACCACATTCTCCCCTTAGCCTGGTGGGTTCCACACTTTAAATCACTAAAATTATACTGTTTTTCTCAGAGTTCATATGAGATAAAACTAAAGATTCTTTATTGCCTCATTTCCATCCTACTGGTCCATTCCCTCATTTCCCCTACTATTTTTCAGATATCTGAGGATAAGTATATATACCTGAGGAGCTAACGATGGAATCCTACACCAAAGGAAGGACTTCCCACCAAAGTGAAGACTTTCAGGGTTATGCAGTCTTCCACTGAAACCATTGTTGCCTGGCATACATGCCCTACGGCAAGGTTTTGACCTACTTGAGAACAGGCATTATGCCATCCAAACAGATGGGCAAAAGCGTAGAAAGTCAGGAGACCATGTTTGTACATCAAGCATGGATGATGAGGGCATGATTCTCAGCTGAGAACATTTAAATAATTGTTCATTCAGAGCTTATGTTCCTGTCACACAAAGTAATGTGCCACCATTAATCAAGCTTGGAGTTTAGTGCCCTTTAGGAAAGGCATTCCAATGTAAGGTGGATATTATCACCTAGATAGGATTTTGGGACTGATAGGTCTGGAGCACAATTATGAAAATGTTTGACTTTAGTCCCACCTCTGCTACTAACTTCAGAAATGACCTTGAGCAAATTCAGCTACACTCTTTGTAGGTTCTTCTCTTGTTTTACCAACACCAACTCACATACTACAAGAGCAACATTCTGTGAGCAAATCATTGTGTGCAAAGAAGCTACAGGAGAAATGAGTTCATACCCCTATAGCTGCTTTATCGTGGGACCCCGTTATATGAAATTTTGGTACAACAGGTACAATTCTACATTTGCTGACATGACAAATTTCTCATGGCTAGACTCATTGCTGGTTTCAATATCATGTGAATTTTATTTTTTGAAGATTAAAACAGTTAATTTGTAAGCAGAAGTGGACAGGAATGCAAATGCTTCCACTTTGTCATTTGCAATTTCACATGCTTCACTGATTTTCAACATGATCAGTATGTGAAATAAAGATGAGTGTGCATAACAAATTATTCCAGACTAATGCCAACATTAATAATAGTCACTCTTTATGTATTAGTTTGTGCTAAAACTGTTTCAGATGAACAAACAGAAAGACATATGTTATGTACATATTTTTGCAAACTAGACACATATTAAGCAGGATATAAAAAAAATTAGGCACTATACTGAAACAACTGGATGTATTAAAATTGCTCATGGCAAACATCAACTTTTAGAAATTATATCTGGGTTGTTATTAGGATGTTAATTCCAAATTTACTTAACAGTGCTTGTAGGCAAGCAATTAATAGGTCAAGACTACAAAGTAAGACCTAAGCCTGAATTTCAAAAAAGTATCTAATGATACAGTTCTGAGAACCTTTTCCTATGTGATTTTCATAAGGTAGTTTGTGAGCAATGTCAGAAGGTTAATTCTACTCATAAACTGAGTCTTAGCTGCTTGAATGGGACTATTTACACAGTAGACACTGTGTAAGGTGTCTTGCATATTTATCCAGGTATTTTAGCACAATTACAAGCTATCAATTTTTTGAACAACTGCTTATATACTATGATCTTTTTTCCTGCCAATTAGATGCTGATGGAAAAGATATTAGCCAAATCTACAGCAAGTTGTTCTGGAATACATTTAAATTGTACTGGGATAAAGTCAATTCCCAAAAGGATTACCAGAAAATCTACAATATCTTAAATTAGTTACCATAATAATTACCTGTTTAAATAAACTGTCCATTAGCAGTTAGGTTTCTAGAAAATACACGGTCTTTTAATTTTACAATAAGTGCTGTAGGATATTTTAAAAGAAATGTCCCATACACTCTAAGACCACTTCTAAGAAACCAGCTTATTTGCCAACTGACAGCATTGTAGTATTTTCCACATTTAGTCAAGCTTAAATCATTTCAGGGAAAGGAGTCATCCTTCAAATATATGACATGTATTTATTATCCAATTCACAAAGGTCCCAGTGCAACAAAGCAGCAATGAGCCTTTATGATGATTAAAATGTCAAAAGAAAATCTAATCAGTCATACTGTGAATTTCACCCAAATAATAACCACCACTGTTGTAGTCTTATATTTCACTGTTGATGACAGAGCAGGTCCAATATGGAGGGCATGCCATGATCTTTTCTGTGTAATATATAGTCAGGAGTAATTCCTAGGGCATCATTAAAAGCCAGGTACACAGGGAGAAGCAGAGCTGCAACAATTGGAGCTCTCAGATCCCTCAGTTATAGCACAAATAGGAATGTAGCCTTGCAAACAATGCAAGCCATTAAAGGCAGCAAACTATTCCTATCCCACATCACCTTCAGCAGTGGATGCTGTCTTTCTCAGAGCATTGCTCTAAGCACATTTTCTGTTGAATGAGTTATTCTTTTTGTCTCTCCCTCCCTGAGGCACAAAATGCCTCGCTGCATTTTCCTTAAGGTCTGTGTTTCTTGCCGTTTGGGTCTGTGACTTACAGGCACAGCCTTGCTTTATCTTTATACCTATGTGCAATAAAACAGTAGGAATGTAAATATAACTGAATTCTCCTGAGATTATCAGTTGTAAAAGTACAATTTTGATCAGGAAGTAATGCAGTAACAATCTGAGTCCTTTGCAAGAAGAAAAGCAAGATCCAGGAGCATGTAAAGCATGTACTCAAAATTTCCTTGAGTTGCGCCTATTTTATCTTTTGATTATTGTTTCGAACATTGAAACATTGCCTTATTATGTACTTAAGTATTGCAATTACTTTAATAATGACAGGCGGCTTCAAGCTGTTCCTAAACTTCATAAATAATATTAAATTGTTTTTAATAAATGATGTGCCTCTGGGACTACTGTATAATCTTCCCTTATAAGTATGTATTTATAAACATATGCAGATTCAAGAAGATCATACATAAGTAGGAATATTTTTCATTTCTGTTCAAAGAGAAATACATACCCAGCTCCCATTGGGAAGTGGGATAAATGGAAAAGTAGAAATTACTGAGACTGTTCTTCATGCATAACATGTAAAGTATTTACATTCCTATCTAAATATATTAAAATAAGTCTATTTTATGTTCAAGAGAAATGTCAGTCAAATCACTAGCTTGAAGCACGCTCGTCACTTTTATCAGGCATTGTTAGCACCTTCATAGGGACTATGGCTTTGGCTCATCATGTTTGCGAAAAAAAATCTCTTTCTGAGAAATGAAATAACACTGTAATAATAAAGCCATAATTATATTTTAACAATTCAGAATCATAGCTGAAGTACATTAAGTCAACCTTCCATTGAACTGAAGAAGACATGAAGTTCCAGTACACCTCAAAAACCTGCAAAAGCTTCCCCCCCTACCATTTTCTCTGGGGCTAAAACGATACACTGCCTTAGAGATTTTCTAAAACTGCCAACACGTGGCTGCTGCTGACAGGAGCTGACATCCCAGACTCACTGCAGGAACTACCGTAGTCTATGTCCTTAGAAGATCTCCCACAATGAATGTCTCACACTGCCCTCTTGCATTCACTTCTGGACTGTACTGTTTCACTGTTTCACTGAGAAATTACAGTGCTCCTAATATATGGAATATTTTATTCCAAGCAGTTTAATAACTTAAATATTTCCACTCCCAATACTGTGCATGACTTAGCTGAGATGTCATAATGCACATAATTGGCCTGGGATGATTACAGGAAAGTATTATGAATTATAGAAGGATTCCAAATGGAGAGCCTATGCAAACCACAAGATCTTCATAACTGTTAAAGTTTCCTATGTGAGACATAAAACTTGTCTGTTAATTTTACATTTTCATACAAATAGATTCACTATCTTAATCTGATCTCCTGTATATTGCAAATAAACAACCCTATCACTTTTTGGTGCTGTTGGTTTTTCTTCTTAATTATTTTCAGATGAAAGTTTTACACAACATGCTTGTAAAACCTACTTTCCTTTTAGTGAAATGATAACTTCTGGTGTTCATCTTTTAAATAAAATCAACTTTGCCTTTTTGTTAATATACAAAATGGTATCTTCACCAAAGATTCTGTAAAATGAACAGCTGTTTCTCCTCTGATGTATCTAAATAACATCTCCTAAGAAAGACTAAAATACATAATTGTTTTTAAAAAGTCCTTTTTGGAATTAAACTGTTGCACTACAAAAGAAGAAGGTTCAAAGTTCAAAAGATGGGCTGCAGGCTCACTTTCTGTCTGGAGTTTTTGGACTAACAGTTGGTGATCCTTAAATGTCTTCTCCACTATCTATACTTGGATTTCTCTAAGCAGTGAAAAAGTTTTACATACAATGAAGATTTTACAAAATGATGTTTTAAAAATAAAGGATAGGAGACAGAGCCTACTAACACATCTGGTATTTTTCTGCTTGGATACTATCAACATGAAAGAAAAATATGCAGTAAGCTCCTATGTATAGCTAATGCCTTCAAAACCATCTCATTTTTCATTTGATTTCTGCTGTTCTCAAAGTCCTGAAACATTGGTTGCATCACCTATCCTGGAAATTTGGAAACATTCAAGGTCAGATTTGCTGGGGTCCTGAGAAACCTGATCTAGTTGAAGATAACCCTGCTCACTAGAAGTTGGACTAGGTGATCTTTAAAAGTCCCTTCCAACCCGAACGGTTTTACAATTCTATGATAATGAGTGCTAGACATACCAGAATAATTTAGATGTATTGTTAGCCAAACATGGCACTGTACAGCATTCAAATCATCACAGAATCATAGAATAACAGAATCAGCAAGGCAGGGACATCTTTCCTGTTGCTCAAGGGTTGTCCCTGCAAATTGACCTTCAACAGTTAGAGTGATGAGACACTTACTCTCTGGACAACTTGTTCCAGTGTCTTACCACCCTCACCATAAAAGAATTCTTTCATCTATTCAATCTAAATCTACCCTCTTTCTGTTCAAAACCACTGTCCCTTGTCCTGTCACTACAGGCTGGGTAACAAGTCTCCACCCTTCTTATAATCCCTATTTATATACTGAAAGGCTGCAATAGGATCTCCCTGGAGCCCTTCGGGGCTCAACAACCCCAGTTCTCTCAGTAATATATGAGCCTATTCAGTGTTCAGGCCCTCTTCATTTCTTATACACATCATATATCTCTCTCTTTGGAGAGAGGAACATCAAAATCCATGCTTCAGCTTCTTCTTTATGCCTTAGTCTCCTCAATGATTAATACCAATGAATTGCTGTGGGCTTTTAAGATGCATTATTGCCTACAGTTTGTTTGATTTTGTAATTAACATTGCTCACCTTTGACTGATAGGAGGAAATGAGAAATCATACATAAACCTGAAAGAAGTTCAACATTTTTGTGTGCTCCTTTCACAGGGAAATATCACTCAACTGTTATTTGTAGATGACTTAATTCTTTCATGAAGTCTCCTGGGAATGACACAACCAGAGCAACTTTCCACATTCCTATCCTCTTGACATTTTATCCAGAAAGTAATTTCTCCATTATATTCTCTCTCCCACTCACCCTCTTTCATTTGTCTCCATCCTATTTACCTTTCCCTTTAGCTGATACAAAAGCATTCGGCTGTAAAGGGGCCTCCTAAAATTGCAACATGCATTTCTGTATTGAAGCCATACCCTGTCTCCATAAAAATAACAATAATAATAAAATATAATAATTACAAAAATTAAAAACAAACAAACAAACAAACAAAAAACAAAAGCCCACAAGGGGGGAATTAATCTGCAACAGAATGTCAGATGATTGAATCAGTGGTGCAAGGATAATCAGGAAAAATGGGAGAATTTGACAAGGCAGAAATTACTATTATCCCTTTGGACATGGGTTCACATAAGGGAATAGACTGATGAGCCCAGAGCAGCTCATCAGCTTCTTGTGTTAGTATCACAGTGAAAAATCCATTGCTCCTCTTTAGCTGTAGACTGTTTTCTTTGCATACCCTCCTCTTGCTGGCTAGTCAGAGATGCATCCTAATCCTTTTCCAGACCCCTTTTAGGGTGAACTCATCCAGTAGTTATACTCTGTACATCTCTGAGGGAAACTCCAGGTAGCAGAAACACCAGTAGAAGTTAAAATAACCTTAGTTGTTCCTTTAACTTGCAGTGGATTTAGCTGGCAACTCATGAGCTTCATGTAGTTTCAGAGTGCTGTGATTATTTGGGAGAGATTATTTCATATTGGGAGCTTAAAAGAGGGAACCAAGTATACCAGTGTATCTCCACTGATCATTCTCCTTCAGCAAATGCCCAAGTTAAATTTCATTTGTGTTTCAAAATACAACTATGACTCCTACGAAGTTTAGTTTATAGGTAACTGCCACTCACAATGCACAGAGTGAGCACAGATGGTTACAAGAGAGAGGACTTTTTCTATATGTCACAACGCACATTAGTACAGGAGAATATTTAGGGCCAAAGAATTAGGAAGAATGGTGTTTGCAGATCAATAGGACAAAGTGTAACCTCACACTTCATAGTTGCAAAAAGCATGTTCTGCATGCGCAGAGAAGAGTGTTACACACACAAGACGCATAAGCAAAGCACTCATTTACAGGAGAGGCTACTATGAAGTTGAGAACCCAGCTGTTGATCACTTAAGTGCAAATAAATACTTTCAGTGGAGAAAAACGCAAACGGCTTGTTTGAAGGAGTAAGGTAAAATAAATTGAGAGTGTATGACACATGCCATTCTGCAGATACAAAAACAGAGGCAGTACTGCTCCAGAAGATTAAAAATGTTAACTTTTTTTCATTCGTCATTGAAGTAAGGGGTTTTTTTAATGAGTTTCTGAGGTATATTCTTTCTTTCAAAAATGTTGGTTTGTGAAAACAAAACTATTTTAAATGAATGTAGATTATCTTACTTCATTTGAACTTTGAACAGAAATGTCACACAAGAGCTTACTCTTGAAATGGTCCATTAACATTTTCCAAACTAAATATTTTTTATTTCTGCAATAAAAATTAAAATATATATTGAATTTAAAAGTGTGATAAATTGAAATACAAATTGAACTTTTTAACTGATGAAGACGGAAGTACTTCTGTAAGTGTAAGATTTTCAAGGAAGGTTAAGATCTTGGTCCGTATTTATTTCACAAGGATGTTCAGATCATAAACCTTTCTGTCTATCAGTGATGTTTTACTTCCTGCACAAGCATACTCTTCAGCATTTTCCCTTCAAAATACAAGGCCACTATACAGAAGAGTAAAAGAGTGTTTAACAGAACTATAAATGAACGATAAATTTCTATTATGAACTAGGGAAATGTAAGGAAAGAGCACTTCTTTTCTATGTAATTTAACTTCCTTTAACCAATCTCACAGATCTTTTTCAAAGCAGCAGAATGTTAAGGACTCTAAGGACAAATAATCTGCTTGGAATCACTTCAGTATTCCCTGCCTATTATAAAACTGTGTAGATGCACAATTTACATACATCCATACATATTACAGCAGTGAGTGAAAATTAATTTTTTTCCAGACAACTCTGCTTAAATTTGACCATGGTATTTCAGTTGTTAGTAAGAGGAAGAAATCTAATGAAGACCTTAGAAGTTGCAAAGCTAAACCAGATGTGTTGCATTATTTGTGAAAACAGAAAGAATATTTGATTTATCATTATGCAGTATGGCAAATTTAAAGATGGTATTCTTACTCCTATGCTTCTTAAAATACAAGTTCAACTAAGTTTTTTGGCTTGTGGGGGAATGCGTGGTTTGATCATTTTTGTATGTATTACTAAGTTAGCACTTGCTATTTGTCAATCCTTACACTGACTACAAATACTGTATTAGATAATAGATAAAATTGAGGCAATGAACAAGTAGTTAACTGCTCGTGGATTTTCAGGCATGCTACAGTTGGCATAAGATATCTCTTATTAATTCACTGCTTGCATTTCATCATTGCTTCTTAATTATAGACACAAAAGAGGAGGGAGAGAGGACAAAATTTTCTCTGACAGTCCTTATTACTGAATGCTTAAATCATACAATATTTTAAGGTAAAGTCATCTTTGTTATCACTCTTGTCTGTTGCATGGTCTCTATTTCCACAGCTTCCACAGAAACAGTCTTTTCTTATATTGTCTTTATGAAAAGGGCAGAAAGATTAAATATAAGTATTGTTAAAATTAACAATACACACCAAAATTTGCAGGCACTCCCAGTGTGCAGCCTCATGCCAGTGGGATGACAGCCTCTTGGAGCTTCTGTGAGTTTGGAAGTTCCAAACTCATTAGCTCTGTTCACATTCCAGGCTTCACCAACAGACATGAGCTACTGGCCAAACACACATCGCCACTTCACCACTCCTCTAAACCTATCGTTACCTGGATTTTGTAGGAGTGAATTTGAATTACTTGAACTTTTCTTGAATCAGTGGTATGAAAGCAAGACCTGAGTTTTTGTGACCAGCTACAAATAGCAGTTCATATCCATCAGGTTACCAGGTAGGGAGTATATGGTTTTTCTAGTAGGTATTTATGAATTTGTTGTGTATGTATATATACATATATACACACACACATATACACACATATATTTAATACTGTATTTGTAATTTATTTATGCTTTACTTCTTCACATGTTTTGAATAAAATACTGTCTCTCGCTTGCTTATTGGATCTGAATTTTGTTGTATTTTGGAAACAGATGGCTTTCAAGCAGAGGATCATAAATTCAGTTTCAGTAGAAGCTACTTAACAGCACTTTCATCAAACCTACTTCTAAAAACTCTATAAATGTGTATTATTATCTCTAACTATGTCATAAACTATGTGATGTCTTTCTCTGCCCAAAACCCCCCTATTTTTTTACTTACCTGAATGATACATTTCAGAGGGTCAAATAAAATACCAGCTGTGAAGCGACCATGTAATATTTAGATATCCAGTCTAAGAAAGAAACACCACCTCTCTTTTTCTAAAATACATTATGTCAGAAAGAACTAACATGTATATAAATTTCTGCTTTAAAACAGCACACAGAAGAGGTTTCCTGTTGTTTAACTTATGTATGAATTGGACTGATTGTAAAATTCTATTCTTCTGGAGTGGTAATTTCCTCTATGGCTAGTCACCAACTGCAGTTAAGTCTAGACTAACACGTTTTATTCAAATCCAGAAAAGCTCATTGGATGGAAGCCCAGAACCTTGAATAAGGTTGGCAGAACTCCTCAGATGTTGTGTTAAACCTTATTTACAGGGAGTAGTCAGCGCCACTGCTTCTGAATCGACAAAGATATTGTTTAAAAATTAGAGTTCCAATTTCTTTCTAAATAATTTTCTGCAAAATTATGTTTCCCTCCCTCAGGATCAGGAACATGCTATGATCATAACTTCATCATTTGTAAGATTCCACTTTGGTAGCTTCTGTGCAGAGGCATATTTGTTTACAACAGAGTAAATACTTTGCACTTTGACAAAATTCAGTAAAATTAATTATTCAAATAAATACCAGATAGTTCAGATGTTAGAATAAGTGTGTTTGTTTGTATCTGTAAAGTGCATACTTCTGCCATATTCTCCCGGACATCAGTCTTTTAAGGAAGTAAGCACTACGTTTGGAAAAACAGAGAAAAAAATTTCTATTTCAGAATTTCAACTGCAGCATATTACTTGTTTCTTCATAATTTAAAGTATCCACTGAGGAAAAAATGAGATAAAAATATTGCTCCTAATTATCGTCTTCCAAACTGGAGGAAATCTGTAGTAAGAAACTGAGACAGCATTGCTTGCAAGTTTAAGCAGAAAAATATTAACATCTTAAGTAATTAATTCTGTGTATTCACACTAACTGTGACTTTAAAAGAAAAAGGGGATTAACACATTAGAAGGAATTTTGACAGATCTTACAGAACTTATGCTCAGGTGCAAAGATAAGTGATTATGATTATGGAAACTCTGAGGCACAGCAAAAGAGCTCTATCAACAGTATAAAATGAGAAATAAAATGCACCCTTCAGCTGCACTAGGTTTGCTGGATATGTCTCAAAGAGGATGGTGAAGTTAGAAATATTCTTTCTGGTTTCCCTTAGAAACTAGAAACAGCCTGAAAAATGAACTTATTATGAAATAGCTGAAATTAATACTCTTCACATCAGCTCCAAGGCTATTTAATAGATTAATACATAGTATTTGGTCGCTATTTGAATCTTAAAATAATTAGTGTTTTTATTTTTTTCTAGAAAATGGGGCCTGCATAGAGCAAGAAGAAACGTCAAAAATTTGTCCTATTTCCTATATAACAATGTGTTCAAGAGAACACAAGTTTTCCATGTTATTGTTGCAATCTTAATGCTAACAAGAACGATTTCTGATGCAGTAATAATTTTAACACTTCTATAAAGGAGAAAAAATACATGCAAATAAGTATCAAAATCAATCACCTTTATGTCACAGTAAACATGTAAATGCCACCTGCTACACAAGGCAGAGGCATTTTCTTTAAAAGGTTTCTTTTGTGTGTATAATTCACATAACTCTTACAGGTGATTCAAGTTGTTTCACACCAGTTGTGACTTTGTAAAATAGACTGTATTTACTTAGGGAGGGCACATTTCAGACCCCAATATGTATCTAGAGAGATTCACAGAGATTATGGATGGCAATAAAAATGGGTATAGTTCTGATGGAGATATTAATTCATGACACACATATATCAAATACATAAATATTTCTTTCATTTGGCTGAATGCACAAACAAAAACCTACCAAAACCATTACAACCTTTGGGGCAAAAAAAATTCATTCTTTGCAAGAACGCGTCTATGGTGGAACATACAGTTCTCATGTGCCTCTTTGCCCTGAAAAATTACACCAGTTAAAAGTAATAGGTTTCTCAATTTTCCACATATCAGAGTAAAAATTACAAGCCTTTCAAATTAAAAGGCCTAAATACATTAACAGTAGCTTTGTGGAATAAACTCTGAACAATGGTTATACTACCATAATGCAGATTTCTATATGAAAGCTTAATGTAGCCATTTTTGGGGTATAATCACAACCATCAGACTTCATAAAACACCATCTTCTTTTTGCACACCTTTGATAAAGCCAAATGTTTAGAATAAAATGACAGTAGCAATTTCTGGCACAGCACAACCAGAATTATGACTGCTTTTTTTTTTTTTCTATAATTACAGTCACTTCTTCCTTAGATATAGTACTTTTATTCTCCTTTATCTCCTTTGTTTCTTTGATATTTGGGCTTCCGATTTTCAGCAGAAAAAAGAGGCAGTGTAACAATGAGACAAAAGATTTTATTTTGTGTTTTGATTGCTTTTTAATACTGTTCCAACAGTGTAACATGCTCACTGCAACATCCACAGAACCGAATAATTTTTCCCCCATCTCACTACACTCTTAATACTTTCACAATTACTAAGAGGTGCAAGAGACCTTATTTCCTTGATGACTTTTTAACTGCTAAGAACAGCTGTTAATTCATTTGATGTTTTGCAATATCAGGCATTCCACATTCAGGGTGGGATGGGGAGAAAAAAATTCATTTTTATTCCATTGTCTAAGATATCATTATAGTGCTCCAACCCATTTACATCATATGCTATGGTACTATGGTCTATTAAAAACTTGTCTTTCCCCTTTCTCATTCAAATTGAAGCATGTATATGTTTTCTCACATCAGCAAGAGACAGTGTGTTGAGAGACTTAGAACTTGCCCTGTTTGATCTCTTTAAGTACCCCCAAGTCTTGCCAAAAGTAAACAACACAGATTTGAAAGACAATTTTGGTAACACAGTAAATAATACCACAGTAAAACTGTGTAGAAAATACAGACATAGAAAATGAAGAGGGAAAGATAGGTAAAACATCAATTTTGACATCATCTTAATTTTGTGCTTTTAAGAAGTTATTTTATAAGACTTAGTTGTATCTGTGACTAAAAAATTAAGAAGGGAATTCCCTTGAATATGCAGTGGGAAAACCAATAAGCTGTGTCCCACTGCTGTGCACTATGTTGACACCATGGATCACATAAAAAATTGCAGTATTTTACTGTCTTTATGTCAGTACAATACTCTATCCTTTAAAAGAAATAGAGGAGCCTAAACAATGCTGTGAAATAAATTGAATTCTCAATAACATAAATGGCACTTGGAGGGTTTGAGAGCTCAACAGGATGAGGAAATGCCTTATAGCCATCTTGTTTTATTTTCCTGCCCTGAAAGCCTGTAATGGAAAATTATCCACTCATTAGAATGAACTTGCTGGTTCATGTGCTCATTAGTATTTCTGCCTTCAACTTGTGGCTGTGCTAGTTTCTTCCTCTGCTCCTTGACTTAATTTTAAATGATGAGCCAACAATCCATATGAATATGGCTATGGGAGGGTCAGTCAGTTTGAAGGGAGAGATGACATTCACCTCTATGAGGAGACCTTTGGCTGGACACTGTTCGTCTCACTGGCTGTAAGTGCACTGTAACAAAAACATCTCAAAAACAGCCTCAAAGCTCTTCCCTCCCCTAGCTGCTCAAACAGCTAGGATTCAAGAAAGGATAAAGGACTGCTCCACCTCATGCAATGTGTCTGTTCTGAGGTTCGCCAAGCCAGACACTGGATTTCCAAACCATGCTCTGGTGGAGGTCACGCATCCTACCCCATAGCAGCGCTCTCGCTGGTGCTCACGGACTGCTGTGATTTGGTGTCCTGATGCAGGCACTAGAATAATCCTTTCTCCAAAGGACAATGACATCAAGGGCAGCAGTTTACAGTTCAGTTCCTTTGCCTGGAATCACAGTGCATGAACTCTCCACCAGCTGGGATTGTTCCAGCTCGCATAGGGTGAGCAAGCTCAAATCTGTTCTCCAAATGTCTCAGCTCCTAAAGCCTTAACTCCTTTCCTTCACCTTCACACAGAAGAACATACTATGATGAAAACCTATGATCTTAAAGTATGCTAATGAGGAAAATTTTAAAATATTTTAAAATTTTTGTGCTTTCACCATGAGAAGTGTATTAAAAGTCTTCCTTTCCCAATTAATTTTTGAATTTTAAAATGTAACTTAAGTACTATAAAGCTGTTACTGGTTTTCCTTCCACTTTAATTATACAAAATTGTCCCTCATTTCCTCATTTCAGAAATCAACATTGCTCAGCTGTTCCCCTATTCTTTATCTGGATTAACAGGATGATAACTAAGACATCGATGAAAAGAAGGAATGATCCTTTAAATGCAACAGTTGCTTCAGATCTCATGTCTCTGACACAATGCAAAATATTGCAGCCTAGACCTCAGACCTTATAAAACCACAGGAAGCCTCATGCAAATATTTGGGGATGGACTTCCTTATACCTCTTCTGAACTAACTAAAATATTTTTTACTGGAAAACACCACTGTGCACCAATTTCAGTTCTGCCTCTCAAACGTGTGTAACGTGCTGATGTCACCTTTCTAACAGAGCAGAATAAAAAATGCAGTGTAGCAGGAGTTACTACTACTAGAAAATACAGTTCCCCTTCAGTGTAAATAAAGGTTTATGTACTCTGTACAGGTCGATTCCACAGACCTTCAGACACAACATGCATTCAAAGCATTATACATGGTTCATCTACCGGCATTCCTGAAAAGAGCTGCTATGGAGAGGAATGTACTACTTTGAGCAGGCTGTAAAACTTCTGATTAAATCAAATTGCTCCTAATTAAGGTTAATTAGCAGCCTAGGCCTCATCTTGTGCTTTCTTTCCTGGTAAAACAATCCTCACTTGCCCTACAATGAAACAGCTTTCTCTAACACTGGTGTGAAGGGAGCTCCAGGTGTACTTGTCCGGAGTAATAAGCACCAATCAGAGAGGACAAGCCAGTCCATTTGGTTTAATTAACGCCATGTGAGAAGCTTGAAAATGAACTACTTTAAAATTCCAACTATAGTTAGCTCCCCGATTTGATATCTTAACTCCAGAAGCATTAATTAGCATTATCACACATTTGCATTCTAATGAGGTATGGTGAGTATATGCTTTTTTTCAAAATGGCAATGTAACAAAATTTAAGCTACATGGGAATCACAGATAACATTTTTTTTTCTTGCAAATGTGCTCATAAAGGACAGAAATAGTAATTCTTAACCTGCCTATTTCTAATCAGCATGAGACCCAAATAAAAGCAGGCACTTGATGAAAATGTTCTTACATTAGATTTTTATGTTATTAGTATGAACTCTGTTTTTCAGTTTAGCCATTTACACATGCGTTTTTAATACTAAACACACATATTGGGACAACTAGTGTCTTATTACAATGTTCATACTTGAAAATTGATCTCTAGAAATTACAAGGTAAGATTTCATATACCACAGGGATGGATAACTGAGAAGACAAGTAGAGATGCTAAAAATTTTAGCAGGGGAAAAAGGAAGAAAAATTCTCTAAGCACAAGGCAAGAAAATCCCTTGTCTGAATAGCAAAACTTCCAGAGCTATTTTAATGTTTTTACACCAGACAAACAAGGAATGTTGCTGAAACAAAACACATGGGAAGGCTATTTGTAGTACTGATTTGATATGACACATACATATACACAGGAAATCACAAAAGAAACTACAGAAGAAAACCCTGAGTTCATAACTAATTTAATAATCCTTGAAGCTCAGCCATTATAGTAGCATGCTTATAGTATCTTCTTCAACGGACAAAAGAAACATGGCTACAGCTATAGCTCATGTAAATATGCATGATTTGGAAAAGTCCTAAATATTAATGAGAAAATAAACAAATGAAGTGTACTATACATACTGAGGTTTTCTACCACCATCAGAAAAACCCCAAACAACAAAATGACACCATATTAACTTTATACTTTACATACTTATCAGTCCAAGATTATTTAAATATGTATTTCCATATATAATCAGGGCATCTGTATTTTTATATGTTCTAAATACAAGTGTCACACACAGAGGTACTACACGCAAAAGCTACTGAAATTTTACAGTAATTATGCATGACTATTTACTCACTCTAATTTGGCTAAACATTAAGGGTTTTTACAACATTTTAAGTAAATTTTGTAAAGAGCAAAAAATTTTCTCAAAGAGAATTGATCTTTCTCCATAATTCTGCAATGAACAGCTATTAATTTGATGTTACATAAAAAACATAAAAAAATTTCTTCTCTTACTCATCCAACTCCTTCTCCCAGTATATTATGACATGCAATATTGATAGGACGAGTGTTTCATATCCCCCCCAAATAAAGATATGCAATGGCAACCACTTTCTATTAAGAGATAAGATATATCAGGTACATCACATGCATGAGGGGTCTTTGCAGCCTTCCATGTAGGTCTTGAGATAAATACTACACTAATTTATCAATATGAACTTCAGAGGTAGCTTGTGTGTACAAACCAAGATTCTATGGCAGCTATGAAAGGTAGTACTCTCAAATGCTCCTTTCTGATCTCTATGGAGCAAGTAGGTGGGAAACTGATAAAAAAACCTCGTATAATACTGAAAAGAAGGAAACAATGAAAGACATACAAAAGCAAAAAGTAGAATTTTAAAATAATGTCACAGTCTTAAAATAAGCACCACTGTATATTAAAAATAAAGTAGATTATGACTGACATTGTGGTAATGCGTTGATTGTTGCAACAATACTGTTAAAAATGCTGTTAAAGGCACATGTAACCCAATAGTTAATTTTCTTGTGAAATCAAAAGGAATGTAGGTAGGCTACCAAAACAAATTTATGTCTCTTTTCATTAAAATATAACATGGTAGATGACTCCATGTAGTACAATCTAGTAAAGCAGCAAATAAAATGACAATTTATTTAAAAGAGTGTTTTTTTTATTTGCATTTCAAGGAATACAAGCTATGAATATCTTTTGCTGAAACTGAACTTGGGACATACCGAAGTGATACAAACACAGTGAAAGAATTACAGTGTCCCAGAAGTAATAGTATGCCTAAATTACTTACAATGACACAGTTGCAGGTATATTTTCCTGAACTCAGGCAGTACAAAGGTATAGCGTGATCACATCCTGAAATAATGTGTTTAATGAAGCATGGATTTCCAAGAATACAGCACTATAAAATCCCTAATCATGTGCAATTCTTAGTAATGTCTCCCAATAATTTAGCTATGTATTTATTAGTTACAATCAACTATCACATAATATTTATTTGGAAGGGAAAAAAGCCCATCATTTTCATGGTAGCCTAAATATTACATGTTTATAAACACCACTGGAAGCAGAACTTTAAACAGAAATTCATGTCAGTCTGGATACAAAACCATTACCTGCCGTGAAATCCTACCCTTGAGCATACCGTCTTGGCAAGCCCTTGATTAAGAGAAAGCAATGCTGTTTTGGCACAGCCACAAATTTTACCCAGCCTATTAGGAAGAAAAATTGGTCTTTAGAAGGAACCTCTCCACCTACACTACAAGAATTGTGTCCTTCCACTCCATGGTGGTAAATCTGAAGGAAAGCTGCAGTTCAGTGCCAGCAGTTCCTGCCCAATCACTTATGATGGAAACCCAGCAATCCTACTCTGGGTATCCCTAAGGCAGTGACTCACAGCATCGCAGGAACAGCTGCTGACAATAAAACATTGAAAAGTGATGTATCTAAATCACAGTACATTGGTACCCTGTAGCTGAATTGTGCCACAATGGCACAGCCACTCATTCCAGGTGTTTCACAGAATCCATAGAAGTGTTTGACTAGGACATTGGCTGGACTTAACATACTCATGGAAAGCTCTAAAACCCTGGCTTCAGGAGCTATCAATACCTCCAACAGATCCGAACTGTTGAAGAAGATGTTCTTCTTTCAGTGAAGGAACTTCCAAGCTATGACTGGGACAGGTTGGAAAAGAAAAAAAGTAGTTCCTGGTAACTGCCACAGAAGGACCCATTATCTTTCCAAAAGGATCAACCAAAGGATCACTTATGCAGCAGGGAAACTATACAGGGTCTCCTGCCTGCAGCTCCTGGCACGGCCTAACTACACATGACCAAGATCTCAGTTTGATGGAAATCCACCTGGGAAATTATGAAACCAGGCTTTTCCAGTAAAGGAAAAGCCTTTTTCCAGCCTGGTTGTCCCTTCAACCAGGAGGAATTTCCATCAAGTGCCAAAAGTTACTTTCCTCAAAAGAAATAATAAATAAATCATCCAACACAGGACAAACCCTGCACAGGAGCAGACTGGTGAGGTCACAGTCACAAGACAACTTGAAAAGAGAGATGAAAAACAGAGTAGCACAGAAGTCTTCACTTACAGGAACAATCATTTTAAGTGGCTCAGTGTTTCATATGCATCCATCCCATTCTAGCCTATTTACTTTTCATTCATATTACATGAAAGTAGATGTGAATAATCTAATATTTGTTTACATTGCACAACATTTGAAATCAGAGGCATTAACACAGTGCTTACCTTAAGAAATTTCAAGCTAAAGGTTACATTTGAAAAAACTGCCTTTCATTAAGAAGATCTCTTTTTAAAGCAACAATTAGCGCATGGATGTAGATTTTCAGTTATCCTATGTGTCTTTGGAAAAGCTAACCTCTCCATTTCTTCTGCTTTAACAATCAGGATAACTAGATGACTGCCACTGCAAAACCAGGCTTTATTAGTCTTCACTCACAACATGGTTAGGAGATGTAAAGCATTTTTAGTCTTATGTATTTCAAATGAGGCCTGACAGCACCTGATAGACAGGGATGTAAAGCTTTTTCTTTTTTTTCCAAATTATTCAATAACAAATAATTTCTTGAATAATATATTTGAGGAAAAATATTCAGCCATCTATAAGTATTAATAAGTTGTATTTTCTTCTAGTTTTATAGTTAGGAGGCATAATGAATTAAAAATAGGCATTTCAAAGTATTTCAGTCATGCAATTTTAAATACTGAAGGAAAGTATGCACAACACAACAGACTGTTTACAGCAACAATCTGCATTCTCTTCAGCTAAGCAGGACTCTGGGAAAATTGTTATGTCAAACTGACCACTGTTGACCACCAGTTTAGTAAGTTATACCCTCCAGATCACAAATTCTTGATAAATACTTTATCCATAGAAGCATGCTTTTCAGTCTTGGCAGAACATGACAGAAGTTACATTGAGTAAGCCTCTCATTTTAATAGCATCATTAATGAGATTTTACCTATCTATAAAAGACAATGAGGGATCGAAAGAGAGGGGATCTAGCCTCTTAACTGTTTAATGGTAAATATTACCGCCTTCAGACACTGCACAGAATATCTGTTACTAATGATCCTTCAGTTCAATTATCAATTGATTCTCTATTTAAGACAATTTACAAAAATATGTTCATAGATATTTAGAAATAAAACAAAATCACACTCAGTATATTTTGGTGTTTTTCTTCAAGGACTATAACTAAAGTGGAATAGGTTAAGGAAACTATGACTAGAGTTATATCACTAAGCTGTTAGAAAAATTATTTCAGCCCTATACCATCTTGCTTCAGATGGGTACAGAAGTATGTTTATTCTGGATTTTCCTTTAAAACAAAGTATCTGTAAGATTTAGTATGCAATTGTCACTGTGTGACAAGTGTTCATTGTTATTAACAGATATTACTGTACTGAAGAACTGTAAAGAATTTACTATCTTGCTGTCAAGCTACATGAACTGTTTTTATTACAAAGGACAGTATCAATTTAAATTCTCCAATAAGAGAAGAAAGCTGTATATCTCATGAGACACATAAACATGTGTTTCTGCCAGCTGTTCTTTTGCTAATGATTCTTTTTTTTCTTCCTCCTACTATGCCTACATCCCAATATACATGCAGAGTTTTGTTTGATTATTCATGGGTTTTTGCCTTTCTAATATAAAGTCCTTTCTTTTTCAGCAGGTATGAATATCTGTGCTGAGATATTTGAGCACACTATGCCTATCCAATTTTTATTACTCACATGTTTGGACAAGTAAAACTGGAGGCAATCTATTCTGTTTTGATGTAAAAAACCCAAAGAAATCTGAAAAAAATTACAAAATGCAGGTGAGTGATAATTCACATACTCTTATTATTTACACTCTAATTAAACTTGAAGTTAAGGTATTTTTTCTTTGTTCTTATGATATTTATTTATTTGTTTGCAAGCAAAACACACAAATCTGATCATTACCTGTTTTAACACACCATTTCATAACAGCTCCATAGAACACATCTGAACTTTCTTCCCTCTGGACAGTGGAACATTGGGAAGTTCCCAGAATACTCACACAACCCCAAAACAAGCTGACTTGAAAGAACCCACACAAGGATCATCAAGTCCAGCTCCTGGCCCTGCAGAGCACCATCCCCAAGTCACACCATGTGCCTGAGAGCATTGTCCAAAATTTCCTGAACTCTGTCAGGCTTGGTGCGGTGACCACTTCCCTGGGGAGCCTGTGCCAGTGTCCAACCACCCTCTGGGGGAAGAACCTTTTCTTGACATCCAACCTAAACCTCCCCTGACACAAATTCTGGCCATTCCCTCGGGTCCTGTCACTAAGCACCACAGAGAAGAGATCAGTTTTGTACCTCCTCTTCCCCTCACAAGGGTCAAGCAGCTTAAGCAGCAGATCCCACACAATTTCAGGGTCAACTGGGAGTTTATCATTATCATAGTCATGGTCCTCCAACTCAGGACACTGAGATCCCCTTGGTCCATTATCTGTCTTGAAGACCGAGGCAAAGAATGCATTAAACACCTCTGCCTTGTCCATGTCCCTGTTTTTGATGTGACCATCCTCATCCTGTAACAGGACAGTGTTATTCTCATGCTATCTGTTGCCATTAATATACTTGAAAAAACCCCTTTTTATTGTCCCCCACAGTACTGGCCAGTTTCAACTTCAACTGAGCTTTGACCACGAGAATTTTCTCCCTACAGTGGCATGCAGCATCTCTGTATTCTTACCATATCGCTTTAATTTTTTTTTTTTTTTTGTGTTTGGCCCATTTTCTATTATTCAAATGAACAACAGCAGAACTATGAAGTTTGGTGAATATAGCAATTTTTATATTTGATAGCATTTGAATAGATTAAGGTATTATGCAACGAGGACAGAAAGAAAGCAAGTCTAGAGCATTTACTTCGCAGCCTGAGGTCTGCATTGTGAGCAGCACTAGCTCTCACTGGGGTCAGCTAGTACCTGTATTGGCTCGAGAAATACAAGGCAATCTCACTCTATGGTACTATTACTGTTTCTGAGAGGCCTGAGGGAGGTGAAAGCCAAGGTCATTGCATGTTCCTAAGTTTGTGCTGCTCCAGCGCTCATAATGGCTTTTGGCACATCTAAGGTACAGCAGGAAATAGTGGCCTCCCCTAGGTAGCAGGGCTGTCCAGAGCTGAAGTACAAGAGTTTGCAGCTCCATTTTTTCTGCTCCTGATGCACTTCCCTGTATTAGTACCAAAGCCGCTAAGGCAAAAGAATATTCCACTGAGCCCTCTCTGTGGTTAAAAGCCTTTCACAAGTCTAAAGGACAGGGTAAAGATAAGTGTGGCACTAAAAATAACAGAAAGATAATAAGGTCTTAATTCAAATCTTTGGCCAAATGGTAGAAATGCTAATTACAATGTTCTCCAATAGACTGTAATCTGTGTTCATTCAATCTGGCTGTTCTTGCCAGGACATCTCAGAAATGTGACAGGTTGTGCAAAAGAGATCTTGGATCAGACCCTAAAGCAGATCATTAAACATGCAATACAACTGAACTTTGTATCAAATATGACATCTAAATCTCAATAAATTTCATCACTACCTGGACCAGAAGTTGGAACAGTTTGGCTTTGAAAAGCTGCCTGCTATTTAACTCAGAATACAGAAGTGTTTACAGAAACAGAACACCCAGCAGCCTTTAATGTTTATTTCTCTTTCTTGCTCTGCTTAATCGTTTATTTCTCACAACCATACAACAGCACTATAAACTGGTTTATGAATAGGAATTGTCCTTCCTTCTCTAGAAATAAACTGATATCTGTAACTAGAAAAAACCCACCCCAGATTATGGATTGTGTTCACACTGTATTTTTCCTTCACTTTAAATGCTAATTTAAGGATACATCAGATACAACCATACATTTCCATCAAGCTGGAGAACCAGGGACTTACTTCTAGGTTTGCTTTGAGCTCTCTGTCAAGAAAGAAACTATTATGTTCAAATTTCCCTTCCTGCTCTGAGTGTCCACCAGAAGGCATCAAGAAACAAAGACTGGAAGAAAGCCTTCACCATTGGATTGAAAATGATTCTGCTGTCAAAGGAGAAGAAAAAGTTGTGTCCCAGAATCAGAAGAAACATATCTTCCTGAAACTCTCTAAGCAGTTCTTGTACACACATCAGCAGTTTTTAGTTAAGCCTTCCCACCCACACAGTCTTGAGATTATTGGTGAGAAGTGTCTTAAACACATAGTGAAATTACCCACCAGTAAATCAAGTTACAGCCTGGTAATACCAGATACTGAGATGCAGATTGAATGCACCAGAAAACAAACTCTTAAACTGGGACACAGCAACATAACAGAGACTGCTTAACTAGCAGGAAAAAAACCCAAAACAATCAACCCCCCCCCCATCATTTCTCTTGTGTATCTAACTGTGGAAGGAATTGCTTGATTTGTAATGCATTTATCTTCCATAAGGAATGCTGTTTCTTGACTTCTTTCTCAAACTACAGCATTAGAAAGATAGCTATCCAAATTACTAAATAAAATTCTATGGGGGAGTCAGTGGGAGCTGACCTTTAAGCATACCATGATACAAAACTCTACTTACTTGTGACATTCAACATCTTTGAGGTTCATCTGAAATTATTTCTCAATTTTGAAAGGAATTTTCCACAAATTTCTGTGATTTTACTACTTCCCTTCAAAACTACTAATTAAATTATGTTTTGTTCTGTAAGAATAAAAACTTATGCAGGGGTTGACATGGGAATATGTGGACTACTCTTGTGATCAATATTGTCTTCTGCCAATCAACACTGGCAAGTTAAATTCCTCTTGCTATCTTGACCCACTGTCCCACCTTAATAGCACATCTTTGTTGAAGAAATTATCTCCATGTCCACTGCAAAGCATTAGATGTCAGTAGTATCCCTAAATTCAACAGCAAACACTAATGTATTTTTTTTTAAACTTCACAGGGCACAATGAACTAACATTACTAAGGATAAGTTTTTAAATACTTTTAAAATATTTTCTTTTTATATTTTTGATTAAAACTTTGTAATTTTGCTGTATGTCATATTATGAGCTGGATTCCCTACTCCAAGTCTCTTTGTGAACAAACCCCAACAGCTGTGCAAACATCAGCCACAAGGTACTGGCTCAATGCCAAACAGAAAGCTACCAAATAGGTGAAAACATCATGTCTTCACTGAAATTGTTACTTACCAGCAAATTCTAAGGGACACACATGGAACAGTATCACCTCAGTTGTTTAGAGTTCAAAGTGATTGTTTAGATTTGAGAAGGCTCTGGGGGGCTCTTACTGACGGAGAGTGTGAAAAAGGGATGGAACCAGACTGCTCTCAGTGATGCAGAGTCAATGGACTGGGGGTACAAGGCGGAATACAAAAACTTCTGATTAAACGAAAGGGGAAAAAAAAGCTTTTTTATTGCAATGGTGATCAAACACTGGAATTATTTGTTGAGAGCAGTTAAGGAGTGTCTAACCCTGATTATATTCAAAACTCAACTGGACATGGCCCTGAGTAACCCAGAGTGACTGGACTACACTGTCATCAGAGGTCCCTTTATCCTCAACCATTCCACGTGTTTTGGTATCAAGTACAAATCTTGTACTTAAATATTTTTTACCCTTATCAGTCCTTAATTTTCTGAAAAAAAAAAAAAAGTAGGACTTAAACACAGGTAATCATAAAATGTTGAAACAGAGTTCAAAAACCTCAGCCTTCAAAAATCAACTACCAAGTTTTACAGAAAAGCAAAAATCACTGCTTTGATAGATGCTGTGGTTTTCTATAGTTCTTTTTGTAGTGAAACAGATGCAGGATAAGGAAATAATGACAATTTTGTACTGAAGTGAATAAAACACCTTCAAATGTTATGATCTACTTTAAGTATGAAAGAATTACTGCACCATACCCATTTCATTTATCAGTGGAGGAATGCACCAACACACACAAAATACTCAAACCATAGTGGAGCCAACAACTGACAAAATTGCCATTCAATTCTTCCATAATATGAAACTATTTACAATGCTGAACGGCTCATCACAGGAAAGGATGAATATAAAAACTCTTCTAGGTCTGCTACTAATGAACAAAATCAGCACAGGCTTAGAAAAAACTCTACAGTCATGTTTCAGCGTTGCAGCTGTGACTAAAAATCAGATTAGCATCAGCAATATCTTAAAAATTGGAATCTTCCTGAACAGTCTCTCAGTAACAGGCTGCTTGCTGCTTTCCTTTTCCTTTCTTTTTAAATTAGGTGGGTACATGTAGGACATCAGAATGGTACAGACATTCCAAATGCTTCACCACTACAAGCTGCTTACATGAACGGAGACTGACTTCAAAAATCCTTTTGTATTTAGGATGGCCTCAAAAGAAATTCTCAGGATTTTGCCTGCCTAGTCTGTAGTCTACTCCACGTTAAAACTTTTACATCTAATGCATTAAGAAGAAAGGAATTACAGCCGTCTGTTCAAGTCCGAACATATGTTCAGGCAAAACTGACAATAACATCAATACGTTCTTAGAATGGGATAAATATGTATTTTCCTGACTAAGTGTAAGAGGTTGATTTATCTGCAAAACTGATGTACCAAGAAATGTCAATTAAAACCCAAGAAATAAAACAGTCATTCACCTCATCTAGACATGTTTTTTTAAAAGTAGCATTGTGAAACATTTTCCAAGGAAGAAACTTCGTTAGATTTACACTCAATATTAATAAGCAAGGCCAGATATAGTCTGAGCCTCCCTTTTCTTCTTCCCATGCCCAAACTCAAATTTTCTATATTTCAGCATTCATCAGTAATGAATGCTGTCACATAAACTCTTCATACCACAAAAATGAACTGACAGGACGAGCACTATCTACTGATATGCTTCCATTTCGTGTGGCATTTGACATGGCTTGCCTTTGCTTTAGTGCCTTCCTCTTCCTAGTGGGATGAGAGGGGCCTAAGGGAAGATTTTTAAAATCACATTATAAATAGAAATGGAGAAGAAAGATTTAAGTAGCTTTTGGAGCAGTAGAGTGCTACTCAAATTCCTGGTCTTAAATGAAGCAGTTCCCAAACTCACACTTACTTCTTATCACAGAAGAAATATCTAACATAATTACACACAAATTATTAACTCTATACAACAAGAAATAATGTTTTAATGCCATTTCCATAAAACTACAACTAAAGAAAAACCATGCAAATTAAGGAAGCTAATTTCAAATAAAGAGTTGAAACCTTCTTAAGCTAATTGCAAATGAAGAGTAGATTCCTAAAGAGAATTCTTAAATGGGGCACAGAAGAACTGAAGGACATACACTCTTCCCAATTCCCATGTCATATCTTATTTCCCAAGCACCATAATCAGGGGATAAAAGACCAGATCTACTGGAAAGAAATCAGCTTGGAGAATAAAAAAGAGTTACTCAAAGCTCCTATCCACATGTTGTCGTTCACCCACTGGAAAAGATGAGAAAGAAGGGTAACAGCTGAGACTCTGAAGCATTTAAAGCTGAGTTAGTTGATCCAGAAAATTTTAATTGACAAGTATGATTTAGAATTATAGAAGGAAGGCATAAGATAAATTTAATTTCTATGAAAAAAGAAAATGAAAACAAGCCCCAAACCATCAAACTTTTCATAACTAGGAAAAGTCTTAAGTGTCTCCCATTGTTTAGACCTCTACTGTATACAAAAAGGTTCAGGCTTATTTACCAATGCTTTACAAAATCCTGTAACAAAAGGGACAGAACAATTAAAATACGGAGGAGGGGAATAAAAGCAGAGAAAGTCCCATTGGATAAAATTATGGATCTAGTGAGCATTGACAGAATAAAATGGATCAATACAGTTTCCATTTCTTAATTAAATACACTCCTTGAAGAATAAGACATAAAGCAGGAATTTTTGCACAACTGTATTTTGTGAATGCAGAGGGGGACAGCTATTTCCTTTAAAATCCACACTGGCAGCATCAAAATCAGCACAAACCAGTGGAGTGGCACATACTGCTCTCATATGTACATGATCTCCCCTCACATCCCATTTAGAAGGCAGGACACTGGATCAAACTGAATTCCTACCAGTGAGCCAGGGAGCATACAGGTGGCTTGGATGTCTGCTTCTGTGTTTGTCAGTGCAATTTATAGTCAGGGAGGGGCAAGGGGAGAAGAATGCAAAGCCAGCGTATGACATAGCTGCATTACTTCGTCTGCAGTGTAGGTTGCACTGCTTTTATCCTACAGTAGCCAGGAAGCTTCACTGCTCAATCTGCACTTTCACTGTTAATCTACACTCTTAAGACTGAAAGGATCCACACATTAGTTCAGAGTTAGTGTGACTGGACTGGAATGGACAACTGGGTCAGAGCTTCTCTCAATGGCATTAGAAACACAGACTAAGTTTCTCATAGTCCAAATCTGTTACTAATTCACCAGAAGGGAAGTATAATAATGAAGCATGAAAAAGTTCTTGATGAAATGAAATCAAATCTGAACAGTGAAGATTGGGAGGCATTGTACTAGACTGCCTTTTGTGATCACCACCAGGACCTCCTGCCTCTGTAAGACTGAATTTCTAAGGTCTGTCTGGTTCTATTAGCACCACACTAATACTGTTCCTATGCTTAAAAAACATTGTCTTCTTTCAGATTACAGAGATACACTCACAATAATTTATTATTGGTTTGGTAGCTCTGGTCTAATTAGATCTACATCATAGTTCCTGGTTGTAGTTAATTTTGTTTTGACTTCCACACACATAAGCTTCTCTACTAAGTCACCAAACTGGGGATTGCTGACATGTAAATACTGGCGGGGAGGGGTGGGGGGTGTGGGAAGGTATGATATGTACGGAATACATTGGCAGTTATAAGCTGGATCCTTTTACAGGACTTGGTAAGTAAGATCACAGGTATCTTTAGTCTCTGAGGCCTCCATGATCTGCTTTCCTGCATATCAGTGTACATCACTCTTCAAAATTTTTACACAAAATCAGATTTCCAGGGACATTGCACCTTCAAGATAAAAACTCTTAGTGATAAGAAGAAATGCTAAACAGAGCAACAACATGAATAATAATCTGTGATACAGTTAGAATGCATTAAAGAACATGGTAGGAAGTGAGGAAACTCATGCACCTGTCAGAAAATGCTCAGCACTGAGTACCATGAACTTGCATATTGAAGAGCATCTCCTGCATGGTAGCTCTTTGCTTCCAGCTAGAATAGCATAACTTGAATATGATTGAATATTTAGTATTTTTGCTATATAGGACTTTACAATCTATGCAAATATTGTGTCAAAATGTATTAATTTCAGAAAGTAACAGAAGAACCGCGTTGTAATTTGTGTAATTTCAGAGTTGCAAAGAAGCTGGAATTCTTCTCTTCTGTAAAAACTATAATTTTCAGTAAACAAAACTGAACTTCTATGTCATCTGTTTAGGCAAATTCTGGCCATGATAATCTATGTTTCACTGTTCACAGATAGACTTAGTTCTTCTAAACTGCAGTGAAAACCAAGCTATATTTAAATGTGCAGGAAGAAAGGAAATAGAGCACTCCATATTTCATGCCAAATAGAATGATAATCAGAACCATTTCAGTGTTAGAGAAAAAAAATTAAGCTGCACTCCAGTGCCTAAAAACTTACCAAAACTAGTATGCCTTAGGGAGTCAAAACTATCAGGCAAGCTTAACAACACTGCCACCCACTCCATCTTTAATACGGTAAACTGGTTGGGCTGCACCTCGAATCCTGTGTCCACTTCTGGGCCCCTCACTACAAAAGAGGCATTGAAGTGCTGGAATGTGTCCAGAGAAGGACAACAGAGCTGGTGAAGGGTCTGGAGCACAAGTCCTATGAGGAGTGGCTGAGGGAGCTGGGGGTGTTTAGCCTGTAGAAAAGGAGGCTCAGGAGAGATCTTACCAGTCTCTACAACTGCCAGAAAGCAAATTAGCCAGGTGGGGGTTGGCCTTTTCTCCTAAGTAACCACGGAGAGAACTAAAGGAAATGGCCTCAAGTGATGCCAGGGGAGGTTTAGGTTGGCTATTAAAAAAAAAAAAAAAACCAAAAAACAAAAAATCACCAGAAAGGTTGTCAAACACTGGGACAGGCTGTCCAGGGAAGTGGTCAAGTCACCATCTCTGGAGGTATTTAAAAGACACGTAGATGTGGCACTTAGGGACATGGTTTGGTGGACTTGGCAGTACTGGTTTAGCAGTCGGACTCAATGACCTAAACAGTCTTTTCCAACCTAAATGATTCTGTAACTTTATGATTCAAAATTCTATCTTTATCCAGTGGGTTTAGTAATTTAAAACACTTTGTTTTAGTTGTTGAGAATGCATTATCAATTTCTCATAATAAAATTTTTTAGGTCTTTTTAAGTTCAGGCCAAAAGTATCAGACTAAGAATGGCCAATCTGATTTGCTTTTATTAAACTGAGGTTTTGATTTAATGTTGAAAGCCATGGCATACACAGCACAGTTTGCTGACCATTTTTCTTTTCTGCAACCAAAGATTCTCCTATGGAAATAAGTCTGTTGTGCTAATAGGAATGAGCAGATGACTAAAATACTACTATATTTGAGGAAGAACACAGTGTACATTTCCTGATCCAAGTGAAAAAGACAGATAAAACCAGACTGTAATCAAATATGTTCGTAGCTAAACAGATGTGACCACAGTAATTCTGATCAGGGAATTAATTTAAGATATTGCTGTCCATACAGGTAACATACATGTTCTGTTATATCTATACAAGGTCCTTGGAAAAACCCTCCTATAGTTAAAGAACAAACAACAGAAAACAAGAGGACTTCAGACTAGTAAAGAGCCTTGGGTAAAATTTTACTTGTTTTCATTTTGAACACTACTGAGTGTTCTCAGATCACTAATATATAAAAAACTTGCTATGCTAGAAAAGCTACCTTGCAAGATCTGAGGAACAAATTACCATACCTTTAAGTCCAATGTGGGTTTTTTTGTTTGTTATTTCCTATTATCTTGTAAAGTAAGAAGGACAGACAGTTGGAGACAAAACAGTTCACTTTCTTCCTGTTAGAAATTTTGTGGATAGTAACCACTAAAACAAGACAAACTAGACATCTCATTGCTTTAATGTAATACACAACAGGGAAAGAAGGAAGGAGTTTGTCTCTGAAATAGACAATTTGCATTTGCCTGATCATGGAGAGCTGACACTTTCTACAGCTGTGCAATGCACCTCATCTGTGCATTAAGATAGAGGGAAAAAAATAAAATTCATTTAGCCACCAAACCTGAAACATGCTAACCTCCTGGTATTTTCTCAGTGTCCCACACCCCATGGGAGAAATTTCTTGAAGATGGACCTCCTCAACAAAAAGCTATCTGCTTTAATAAGAATTGAACATATTTTATCCCTGCAACAAGCAGGATACTATTTGATTCTTTAAATTTTAATGTGTTAATGTAGGTTTGGAGGTAAACGCATAGGCTGATTAAATTAAAAAATAAAACAAAACATCTGACATTTCCAAGTGTAAAAGAGTCCCAATGGGAAATAAAAATTCTTTTTAGCATTGCCTCATATACCAAAAGGAAGCTAAACAAAAAAAGCAAAACCAAAAACACGTAGCCATGTAGTCACAAAGGCATCTTGAGCTTCTGATAACACACCTAACACGCAGCCTAGTACTAACAATCTTTGAAGCAGTATGTTTCAGGAGGATAGCAAACACTTTCAGAGAGAAAAGCTTCATCACCAGAACTGAAGACTCTAACACAAGGCAACAGAAACATTTTCAACTGCCTAGTTTTACATGGCTAAAACAAAAATAAATAACCTCAGTGCCCCAGATGGAGAATTTGGGATTATTAGCCCATTACTTAGCACAACAAGGAAGCACAAGAAAAAGGCCACCAAATCCTAGAGCTTTCTTCAACATTTCTTTAGGTTATTTTCACTGGACTCTTGCATACTATGTAGCACTGTTACAAACCTGTAATTCAATTTTAGTATTTATCTTTTATTTTTGAAGTTCCACTTCTGTAACAATATACTAGGTGTGAATCAACCTACTGGTCTCAGTGGTAGCATGCAGGGCACTGTCAAAATACAAATCACAGAACAACTTCAATATCAAAATCAGAATTTGCATCTGTTACGACTTGCCCCTAAAGGTAAGAGTGACGGAGGCTCTTGTTAACAGATCCTTCGGGGTGGATTAGAGCGAAACAGCCCTGAATGGCCAGTGTTTATGTTTATATAGAAATACGTATACGTAGGGTTTATTTTAGAACAGTTTCATTGCAATGGAGAGTATATATGTAGACATTTTGGTTATTATTCTCTATAGTAATACAAAAATATAAAAGTATAAAGATATCACTTAAGAAAATATGGGAGGGAGGGAGGAAGGGAGGAAGGGAGGAAGGGAGGAAGGAAGGAAGGAAGGAAGGAAGGAAGGAAGGAAGGAAGTAAGGAAGGAAGGAGGAAGGAAGGAAGGAAGGAAAAGAGTAGCTAGCAGAGAGGAAAGAATACCACTTGTGGATCCAGGGATGAGACTTTATTTTTGTACTTAAAATGTCCATTGGTCAAAGTGATGGTCACAGTCTTGATTTGTCAAGGGTAGGGGAAGCCAACAAAACAAAGACTTCAACGGCTTAATATATGTTCAGCTTTACGTGGAAATGCCCAGGCACCTAAACTGGGGGGAATTTAACAGTCTTTTGTAACACCATGGATCACGCACAGGCCTCTGGTGGAAAGCCCCAGAAATGAGGGGCCCCAGGGCACTTCAGGGGGCTTCAGTGGTTTATAATCCTTTCTGAGACATAGACACTGTTTCTCACACCAATGTAATTGGGCCAGTTACGCCTCATCAGACAGGAGGAAAAGCTTCAGGCTCACAGGTTAATGAATGTCCTGATACCTCCCCCCAGAGGAGTGTTTTACACCTGAGCCAGTTGTTTAAGGAAGGACATTGGCAAGATAGAAAGTATTATCCATCATCACAGAACCTGTTTCTTTTAAGCCTCTTCCCTTATCTGTCTCAAAACCCAGCTAAACAAAGAAAAAAGTTCTTCACCAAGAAGGTGGTTGGGCACTGGCACAGGCTCCCCAGGGAAGTGGTCACAGCACCAAGCCTGACAGAGTTCACAAAACACTTGGACAATACTCTCAGGCACATGGTGTGACTCTTGGGGATGGTCCTGTGTGGGGTCAGGAGCTGGACTTGATGATCCTTGCAGGTCCCTTCCAACTCAGCTTATTCTGTGATTCTGAGAAAGGTTGGTTTGTTGTGGTCATTCTCTGGTGGTGGATGCACATCTGTCTTACGGTTTCACCACCACACACAAAGAACTCTCCTCCTTCCCTTCCCTTTGGCTGGGGGTGCAAACCTGGCCTCAGGAAAGCACCTGCTGCTTTTGCAGATGGACGACTGCTTGAATCATTAACCATTAACATTTCAGTCTCTCGCACTGTCCCACAACATTTCCATTACAAACTAAAGAAAAACTAACAGGGATTTACTTTTTTAGTAGAAATACCGTCCTAACTTCACCACTTAAAGTTTTCTATAGCAATAGCCTTATCAGAAAGAAAAACACTTTTCACCAAACAACGAAAAAAGTTGTTCTTTTGGTACATTCAACTGAATATAACTTTCTACAACAGATAAAATAAAATGTAACAAAATGATCAGAATTAAAGTTTAGAGTTCTTGGTCTGCATATCAGATTAATCATATTTCTGACATTATTAAATTTATTAATATTAGATTCTTTTAAGAATAAGTTCAAGCAATAATCTGTAGTGATCTAAAGCATAAACATCAGCTTAAAACATAATTTCTCTACCTTCCATTTGTACTCTGCATTTACTGTATCATCGCACTTAAAGATCTTATCAAAATAAAGTTAATTAATGGGATTGTATAACTTAATGATAATACAGACTACAATAAACATCTTCAGAAGGCATGGCATATTTTTAAAGAGAATACAGCACAAAACCATAGAGTTTGCATCAGCTCCACAAGGACATGTGAATACTCACTGAATTATTTCCAGCAAACTTGATACTGGGTATAGAGCAAATTTTTTTTCTAAAAAAGCAGTTCAAACTATGCATCAGTATGCAAAAGCCCCAGAACTTTATTCGTTTCAGAAATTTAATGTTACCATAAACATGTAACTAAAAGGCTTTAACTTCTTCATTAGATATTAAATATTTCTTTGAAACTGAAAGAGGTGATATTAGAAGATAAATATATGTATTTCTACATGTTTTTGGTAGCAGACAGCTGTCATTGCTTGACTAAAACAAGGCACAACCCAAACATATTATGTCCAGACTTACAAGAACTAACGAAATTAATATATTCCTTTTGAAGAAAAAAAAAATTAAGACAGACTAACAGGTTTTTCAAGTAATATATATTCAAGAGTGTACAAGTCTCCAGAGTGTTATTATTAGAGGCAAGGCTAACAGAAGTTCTACAACAGAACAGGAAAGAAACAGATAGGCCCATCCTGATACCACTATTCTTTTCCTAATGAAATTCTTTTTGTGTGTAGAAGAAAGTAACATACTTCTGAATTTACTGCCATGAGTAGATAGCATGGTGTCAGAATTAGACGTGTTAGACCAACACAATGGAGTGAGATAGCCCTACAAAAACTATTCTGACTAGTAATTCTGAACATAAACAATACTTCATCAAGATTTTGAATCACCATCTTAACATAAACAATAGGAAGACATTGGTATGATCAATAAATCATGCAAAAAGGGAGTTGGAATTTAGTAATAGGTAATTTGCCTTCCCCGTGGAAGGAGATTAAGAAGTTCTTTCTGTAAGTTAGAAGGTCACTTATAAAAGCTTGACAGAACAGAGATAAAGATTCCTCTTGGCTTTACAGTTAGTAAGATCAGAATAAAAATATCCACTCTTAAAACATAGTGTTGTGAATTTATACCTGAAAATCACGCCTAAGAGCTTTTATTAAAAAATTAGACTATAGTTAGATCAGCATGGAGCACTGTTAAATTAATCTGAGCTAATGAAAACATCAGCACTGCCACAAGAAAGCAAATTAGAGATGAAGCAGAGAGCACTAATGCAGGGAAGTACTGCAGAAAAGGTCTGCAGTATTCACTGTTGAGGCAAAAGTGTGACAGTGCTGCAACAGGACACCATCTCACCACTTCACCATCCAGTAGATCACAAGAAACTCACAGCAACACCTCTCCTGATGTATTATGCACTTTCAGTAACCAGTGCCATGGAAGTCAGCAGGGAATTTTACTCTACTATGGAGATGAAAGCAGCTATAACCATTTTCCTACCACTCCATGTTATTCCTCCTGCTACTTTCATGTAACTTCCTCAAGAAAAATCAACTTCAGGTCCTGCAGAATCCCACTTCAAATCTCCTTTACCTGTAAGTAAACTGAGGGCAAAATCATCCTGTTGACAGTGAAAAATACCTGGCAACAGGCTCTCTCCAAAGCAGTACCTCGGCAGGGCCAACCTCCTCCCTGACACAAGGTCAGTCTGTAAGAGCCAGCCCACCAAGCCTCCGCCTGCACACAGCTGTTTGCTTTGCTTTCCCCTTGCCAGCTGTTGGCTGTCTCTAGCAACCACTTTGCCGCTGTCATCTGTCTGATGTCTCAGAGACATCAAACTCACTCAGGTGTAGCTAGCCAGCCCTGTACTTCTTCACCTTTCCAGAACATGCAAAACAATTGTTTGTTGGATGCAAGGAGTATGTTTTCTATAAGTTTTAAAAAAACAAATTAGAAAAGCACTTGTGATTTTATTCCAACTCAGTTCTAGCATTGGTTCTTTACTCCATTACCAGCCATGTTTTAATTTACACTAGTTAGTCTGGCCTTCATGACATTTTCAGATACTGCTTTTCTTATGCAAAAGAAATGTCAAAGCAAAACAGCAAAATTTTCATCTGCACTGGAGCATATCTTATATCATGTGCCAGAAGCAGTTTTATTAAGAAAAAAATAACATTTACAAATGTATATATTAAAGGAACCTGGAGATAACTGTGTCACACAGCTGTTGATATGGGTTTAAAACACTAAATCAACCATCTGAGGAAGAAAAGTGTCCAGTGGGGTTGAGATACAAACCAGTAATGTCAAAAATACCTCTGCTCACTTCTTCATTGTCAGCTACTTCTCAGTTTTAAAATTAGAAAAATGTATCAATCAGAAACATTTCCACTTCTCCAAAGATCCAAGGCAACAATATAAAATTAATAAAATAACTAAACTATCAAAAATTATTTAATTGCCACAATCCTTCCTTTTGAACTAGGCAATTTTGTCTCTTGAATAGGTCACGTTCTTATTCCACAAACAAACAACATGAGGCTGAACACTTTGTGAAGCTGCTGTTTCTATTTATACACAGGCCCACGGGATTTGCTTTAAGCATACGTGAACTACAATGGCATGGCAGGAGCAGGGTTTGTGTGTGAGGCATATTCTACTGCTTCCCTGTCCCCACACTGTGTTAAAAATGTGCTTTTGAGAGAAAAGCTTTATTTTATTAATAGTGATACATAATTTATAACACAGAAACAAAAGGAGCAGAATAGGGAAAGTGCATGCAGATTAGTGTTATAACACATTAATAAATTCAGGGCCCTGAAACCAAACTGGTTACAAAGCAACAGCAGAAAGAACCACTGATCCACAAAGGAGCCATTTTGCTCATTAGGGGTTTTTTATTGTTTTTGTTTTGTAATGCTATCTGTTGTGCCTTTAAGTATCAGTGTGACTTCCTTTCAGTTTGCTTGATACTTTTACTGTCCTTTCCTTGTGGGCCTTTGTCACAGCTCTTCCGCTTCACAGTGTGCCAACTGAATGTTTGATTCTGTGCCAAGAATTATTATTGATGGACCATACTTTTGTAAATTCTCTCATTTTACAGAAGCCTTGCTGAGCCCTTTAGAACAACCCACACCATTTTCACTCAAAACTATAGAGTTCATATTTTTATGATTTTAAGCAGATGAGGAAACGTAAGAGAACCTTTTGGAAAGAAGTTCAGATTCATTTTCCTACCCACAATGTATCATCATAAACAAAGAAACAGTTGCACGCCTATCCTGATTTTCACTCACATGGTTGCTAAGATACTAACTGCATTTTATTATTACACATGATTTTCTATGAAATTAGTTTCAAAAGAATATTGGTATTATAGCAGTTTTTTCCATTACTTTCAAGACTGAATAAATTGCTTTTATTCACAGTCAGACTAATTACACACAAAAATAATTTTATTTTTCATGACCATACAGTGTTCATGGGCAGTCTAAATTTTATGGTAAACACATTTCTTGTTTACTTTTCCCAATGTTATCAGCATTACTATACCACAGGATGCCCCCTAGATTTAGAGTCTCTAAAGGAAAAATCATATTTAATACTGTATTACCTATTTCACCATCAGCTGCAAACTTCATTTGTTACTTCAAACAGTCCCTTTTCAGTTGTAGTCTTTTACATTTTTATTTTCAGTACCTGAGAATGCACGATATTATTTTCCATCCTTTCATTGTTAAGTAAACTGTCTTCATTAAGGCTTTCTTACCTACATGTCCAGTTTACAACTTCATTTGACATAATTTTGAATTACTGCATCTTCCTCCTACCTTCCCAGTATTTTGAAGCAACATTCTTTTAGCTGCAATGTACACTTTTACTGAGAAACAACTGAAAAAGGCTGAAGTCTTCATTTTTAACAAGGAGCAGCTTAATTTAAAATAAATAAAAATAGGAATCTACCAAATTCCTTAACAACTTTTCTTATATCTCATCAGTGATGCGTTATCATCACTGAATATAATCAAAGAATCTTACCTCGTGTCTAATTTGCCTTACAACAACTTACAGATCTTGCTAGGAAACTAGCGAGTCCATTAGGAAGTGGAAATGTTATCCCTGTATCTATTTTTTTTCAGACTACTGTCAATCTCAATTTATGCAAGAAATTTTTTTTTTTACTTTTAAAACATTCTTTTAGCATCTAAAATACAAATAATTTCAATAGGTTTGAAACTGAGAGCTTATTAATAGACTAGCAATTTTGGAATAAAAAAATCAAAACAATCTCACAGTACTTTTTGAGACATTTTGCATCAGCATGCTACTACATCTGACTTAGTGACTTAAGTTTCTCATACTAGCCTAGAAAAAAAGAGATTTACTAGAGATGACATTTTAAGATTTTGTTGTCCTGTTTTCTGGTTGACTTTGGTCACCATATCCATCCTTTAAGAAGCTGGTCATGCATTTCATAAATTAGATTATCTGTTCTGTGCTACAACCCTCAACTCACGATTACTGGAAGCCTGTGTCTATACTTCAAAAGCTTTTTAGAAAAACATATTCTTTCACCAGAGCTCTGTAATGGTAACAGTGCAGTCAGAGTGTTTCTGTGACAACTATACACGTATATATTACGAGATGTACTTACATATTCCTGATACAGACTTCTTCTAGGAAGAAGGGAGACTTTCTAAAGACTTTTTCATTACTGATGAGGTAGATTAAGGTTATTGGTTATTTTGGTTTTAAATGTACTTGGTTCTGTATCATGTGAATATTATTACAAGCCAAAAAATCAGGAAAACAAATTCAGATGAAACCAATCCCCATAATTAGATTTACTTTACAGGAAACTGCATTCCTCTAGTGAGAGCACTCACAGGGTAAGTGACCTGAGCTACAAGCAATTATAAAAGAACAGAAAAGACCAACTTTCTTTTGAAATAAATCCACTCAGAAGAAAGATGACAGAGTGCAAAGTTACATATATTTGCATAGCTGCCTAGAGGAGATGAACAGCATAATATACTGTGCTCTTTCTATGACCTCTCATACACAATTCAGCATCAGTTTTGAGCAGCCTGAGAAGCCAAAAAATAAATAAATTCTCAGCCAATTATACTTGGTTGTCCAGCCTGTAGGCAATAAAAAGTAACATCTGGTACTCTGGAAACCTACATTTTATACCAGGTTCATAATTTTTAGCATTAAAGCAATGAAGCCAAATTATAGTTTTTAATGTCTCACAAAACAGATGATGACTAGATAAAAAGCAAGGTTCCTTTACCAAGCACTTGCAGCAGTGTAGGCTGCTGGCTGCAGAGACTGCAGCTGCTGGACATTCTGGGCTAATTATTGGCACAGTGAGGAGCATGTACCTAAAGCCAGTGAAGGGAAATTTGAGGTACAGGGCTCACAGAGGAAGACTTGGAGGTTTGGATAACAACTCTGGTTATGCTTAAACAGTAACCATGAAGCATAATGTCTTTGAGGAATCAAAGGCAGATAGGCAAAAGATACTTTTAAGGATCTGAGTGATTTTTTTAAGCCAGGGAAAGTAATAGGAATGCTCCAGATGCCCCAAAGAAAAAGGGCAATCTGTCCCACTAGGACACAGAGTCGCCGTACTGATGTATGCCCATCTGACTGCTGTGATGTGGAGCAGCAATGACTGTGTGAGCCTGCTAACTAGGTTAATCACCCCTCTCCAGTGATTTAACCTATACCTGTTTTCCAATTTATATTTAGAAGCTGACAATGAACGGGCTGTGAATAATCTACTAGCATCTTTAAGAGTATCATAGAATTTAACAATCTCCTAGAAATTATTCAGAATTACACAATTATTAAAATGCATGAGACTACTACTTAATAGCATCCTGTGCCTTTGCAACTTTAAATTATCTAGACAGTCTTCACAAATATAATCACTGAACTCAAAATTGAATTTTTTATTCATTTCCAAAAGTGACACTTTTATAATTAGGGCTGTCATATTAGGACAATATCCCACCAATATGAAATGCTTTGAAAGGAAGGGCAGTCATTCTAAAAGACTGAAGTACACATCAAACATAATTTTTAGGGATAATAAGACTATATTTTGCCACGTGAGGATTTTCTTCTTTGTTATAAAATGAAGTGCCCTTTTTTTCTGCACATTAGACAACCACTAAAACCCTGATGTAACAACTGTAAAAATCATAGATGGTTTATAATTGACTGTATCTCTTCAGTCAATTACACGAAGTATCTCTGTTGTAATGAAAGAACAAGTCCAGATCATTAAACCACTAGGTAAGATCGTCTATGTAAAGTTCACTAGTATATTAATGACTAATTTATTTCCCATATGAGGGAATTTCAAGAAATTTTAGTTGAGAAGTAATTTTGTGGTACAATCTCAATGACAATTGTCATCCCTACCAAACCTCACTTGTAACCTAATTGGGTATTGATAACAATACCCACTAATTTATACTGTTTTGTCATTCTGACATATATAATTAGGCTCATCACAGTCCCGCTAGAAGAGTTTAAAAAGACAGCCAAATGACTGTTAAATATCTGGGCAGCAGAATTCAAGTTTTCAGAAACTTCAATGAATGTTACTCGTCTGAGATCTCCAAGGCCCCCTGCTTCTTCAAAAGAACTCTGCCCTAGCAGGTATTTGAGTCCTGCTGAAGACAAAGGGGCTGAGCAGAAGACCTTACCACTTGCTACAACCTCCAAGATCATAGTTTTTGAATGTAACTGTCAGTGAAAAAACTGGATTGGGAAATTCCTTCCAAATTATGCATTTCAAATAATAAATGCACCAAAAGGAAAAAAAAAAATTACAAAGCATGAACAATTAATTTAATGTGTAATCTTTCACAGCCCATGCAAGCAGTGGGATCCTATTTCATAAACTCACCAGATCACAGAAGTATGTAACTCCATCCTTGAAAAACGCAATTAAGTTTTATTTCTGTGAATGACAGAGTAACTGTTAAATAAAATTTTTGTTACAGGTTAAAATGGTAGCATACGTAGAGTTTTCTCTTAACATTGGGAAGGAACTCAGTAAATCAGGGCTCCTGGGTCACCCCCAGGCCTGACTGTCCCTGAGCCTCGCTGGGGCTCCCCCGTCCACCGGCAGCCCAGGACCTCAGCCCGGTGCCACCACAGCACAGCGGGTCCCCAGCTGCCCACAGCGCTGCCCTGCTCCGGACCCCAGCTGTGGGCTCGTGTCCAGCCCAGCCTCAGTCCCTCCGGGAGCAGCCTGGGGCTGCCCGGCTGCCTCCCGTCTGCCCGCTCCTGGCCGGAGGTGGGATGGACTCTCGTGCCAGGCCCTGCCCCAACAGACCCCAAATCCCCAGCTCTTGTTGCACCTTGACACTGTATGCCCACATGATAGAAAGCATCTACTGCATTTTTCACTTTTAAAAAATCATTAAGTAGTAAATATCTATAGTGCACACGCTACACAGCCACACTAAATATTGACTGCTAATATTTAAAATATGAAATATGTTCTATAAATGCCACAAGTGGATAACTCAAAGCTCACTTATCTTTTTGCATTGCTCTTGCATACTAAGTGAAAGACCACAAAAATCTGGCAAGATTGTGCATCAGTGCAATTAATTTCTATATTAAATACAACCATTTAATAGCAATGAAAATCACTTTCCCATACAGATTTGTATTAACCAATGCTGCTAAAGCATCAGAATTATTCAACTATTTCAGTATAACATTTATGTGGCTCGTTCTTATTGCTTTAAGACAGCTAGAAATTTTACACACCCAATCCTAAAAGTAAGTGATGTTCAGAAAAGACAGCAAGCAGTTCACAGACAGCAAGACTATGATTCAATATTAAGCAAAAGATTTAAAAACACCTAAATGGAAGAGAAACAAGATGCAAAAAGACTTTTGAAAAAAGACTACAATACAAACTTTTTTCTGAGAAAGGTTAATGAAAGGAGGAAAACTTGAAAAATATCTTGCTTTTTTAGCTATCTCATGAATAGTTTCCACACCACAAAACCTACAGAGCTTATTTGCCTGTAGCATAAATCAGAAGTCTCAGCTTCACTTAATGTCACACAGACTTGGTATTAAACCTCCCTGGTTGGTGCACAGGTTATCCTTCTCTGTTTGTTAACACTAATTTGCTCCCCATCTCCCCTTTCCAAAGTCACTTAAAAGCTTTATTAAAACAGGCTTCTTGATGAATTTGTATTCTTATTTTTGAACCAGGAAAGATATTTAAATATCGTATGACAATGTCCACATAATCTACTCCAAAAGCCATCTCAAAGTTTTAATTAAAACACTTCTTCAGCCTAGTTTCAAACAGCAATGTGGATATCACTCTGCTGTTCTCTTTCAAAGACTAATATATACCTTAACAGAGTTCAATATCAAGAAATTAGAATAATGTGCACCATGATGTATGGAGAGCTTTTGTTTTCCTTAGTTTTCTTTAGAGAAAATGAATGGACAGTTAGATTAAAGCATGGGCTACATCTGAGAAACATTAAAAGGTAAAGAAACGGAAAGGAAATAATTTCAGAGATTTGACAAACAACAAATTTAAGTGACTAACCTATAGGTTGATAGGGCATCAGAAGCAGACCTAAGTACTCCTGAGCTGTTCTAAATCACAGAGCAGTATTTTTTTTTACAGGATTCATTTTCTTACTGTGCACTCACATCCCATTTGCAGATTCCCAAGCATATAGTCCCAAATTTTTCATTTAATATTCAAACTACTTCTGCAGACTGAATTAATAGAAACAAATGAGAATATTATTCCTAACTGCTCTATTTAAATTCCTAGGTAAGTAGTTTGAAGTACAAGACTACATTATCTGTAACTTAATAAAATTGTACATGCAGTTTTAGCCTGTTAAGCACAAGTTTTGCCTTGAAAGAAGGCTGTTGTTTCAAAACATGGCCATTCTGCTTCTAACTAAAAAAAAAGTAAATTTTCCAATTAGGTTCCTGTCTTGTTACCATCATTTTCAAAATTAGTATATTTTAAAAACTAAATAAAAGTGATGCCACAGTGGTTGATGTTAGGGGTTTTATTTTAATGCATATAATACATGAAAGATGTAGGCTTCAGGCTATTTAAGACCTTTTTCCTTAAAAAAAAAGAACTGCCGCACTTGTCTTCAGCTTCACTTTACAGGAGACAGGAGACGGCTTAGAACAAGAAAAGCATATGTGCAATCTACAAAGGCAATTTTTTCATCATTCACTGAATGCAGTTGTAAGATGACTCTCAATTTTCCAGCAATGTTTCTACCAGCTGGGTGACCCAGAACAAAGAAATTAAGAAATTATCTACCATGCATTGTCTCCTCACTCCTTGATGCTTCTCAGTCCTGAGGAATGAAGATTAACTTTTGCAAAATGTTTTTAGATTTTTTATCGAAAGGAAGCATGAAAGCAACATCTATCTGTTCCAGATAGGTAAAAAATACATGTTTCTCACAGTTTTTCAGAGGAGACAGTAAATTATGAAGGGAAAGACCCATATTCTATAGGAGACAGACAAATGAAGAATTTCATCATTTCAGGAGCATTCCTACCAAAAAATAGTTTGTAAAAAAAAAAAAAAGTAAACTGCTCCGTAGAAACATCATATTAATTTCTATTACTTTTTACCCGGGTATAGAACACTGCAGAAGTATGAAGCCTTGTTAAATTAAACTTCATGTTATATTTTGAGATGTAAATTGACAGCTTGCTTCAATTAGTTGAAACTAAACTCTACCAAAATGCCTTAAGGCAAGAATTTAGAGACCATCCTATATGTTACTCTCAAGGTACTCCAACCACTTTGCTGAAGTTGCAAACCTTTCAACTACAGTCTGTTCACTTTCTTTTGTCTCCATGTGCTCAGTAATACTGAATACCTCATGGCTACTAAATGACAAACAAGGTTGTCAAGTTCCTACTATGCCCAAAATGTGGAAGCAATTATAAGGTATTGCTGTAGTTCACTGAACTCCATATTAACAGAATGTGATATAATCAGGCTCGAAAAATCTCTATATAAAGCTCAGTCAGAAAGGGCCTTATGCAATTCCAAAAGGTCCTAAAGGCCAATTATCTCTGAAATCCCAAATGGAATATTAATTATATTTCCAAGCCAAAAGGTTTGTATATGTCATGGCAGTTGTAGAAAAGACATTAGAATTTGACTCAAAAATAAAGCCACTAATGTCAAATGCAGTGTATTAATTACTTTTGGAGACTAGACTGCTTAGATGAGAGTGAGCAGAGAAAGCTCCTTAAATGATTTGCTGATGGTTTCCTAAATAAATCAGGTACAAAATTTCTAACTATTGGAAATTTATGTGGGCATATAGGCTGAGTTAATTTTTTTTTTAAAGAGGAAACATTTGATTTTAAACTACAAAACAAGAACTAATTAAATAGAAGCATTCCCTCATTTTTTATAAATACTTTGCCTTTAAAAAAGAATTAACAAGATCAACCCACATCATAGTATTTTCCTTGTCTTCTTTTCTCATAAGCTATGAACGGAGGCAAACAACTTTGCCACTGAATAATGATAAATAAAGTTGGAAGTAGAATGTTTGTGGAAGGCAAAATAATCACCATGTGTTCTTTTACTAAAACAGAAATTGGCAGATAGGAATTTTTACACCTACATGAAATACCAATCTATTTTACATCTCATTAAAAAAAGACAAAACACCTACATATGTGAACATTGTCCTGAAGTAATCATTACCAAAACTGGAGTGTGAATGGCTAGCCAGAGTCCTAGCTGCTCTTCTTTCTAAATCATCATATTTACATGAGGAAGAATTCAGTGAAGTAGAGAATGGCAAGTAATAGACCATATCAATGCTGATTTCGCTGTTTTGAAATTAAAGTTTAGCAATTAACTGGTTTAATTTCTGATAGACTGTTTTTACCTTCTACATTATAGAGCAGATTTTTTTCTGATTTCCTTGACAACAAAATCTTTCTTTTCATTCCAGGTGCAATGTTTTATTCTAGCTGAAGGTGATTTTATTCTTTCTAAATGGGCAAATTCAAGGCAGAAGACTATTTCTAAATGAAAGCTATAAACATTCCATTAAGATGTCTAAAAATGTTTCAATGTCTGTAAAAAAATGTCTTTAACTTTTCTAACATTTTCTTTTTCTTAACAAAAATAATAACCCAGTCATGACATGCTGTGGAAAAATAGGACTAGCTGTAAAAACAGTATTTTTTAGATAATACTTTCTTTCTTCACAAAATGAAACCTCTGCTGCTAATACTGAATTCTGTTTTCAAAAAATTTTTTTCAAAGATGCATTTTTATTAAGTGCAAAACATTTCCAAAATATTCTTCTAAAATGGTGGAATTAAAGACTGAAAATATTTTAAAGTGTTTCTCTTTCATGCAAAATCCAATCTATGATTAAAAAATTAATGTTTTAGTTAACTAACAACATTTTACAGTTTTATTATGAAATGACATTAATTTTGTAATTTTTTAAAATAAAGTCAATAGAAGCTTTTCTGCAGAAGCACTTCAATTTTAACAGAAATTCTTGGTTATCAGAATATGTATTATTATAAGAACAGCTCCAGCAATGGCAGTTCATCCAAGACCGGGCATGCTTGGCCATCAATGCTTTACCCATATTCCTTGTAAACCTACTCTTAAGAGTGATTAAAACTGTTCCCAACAAGTGTGTATATTATGAGTTCAAAAATTGCCTTCAGAAGGTGCAAGCTGCAGAGGTTTTTTTTTGGAAAAAGGTCAGACACAGGGAAAAATTACCTCAAGTCTCCAACAGATACAAATATGGATTTTACTAACAGAAATTAAAGGAAAGATCCTGAGGGATACTATGGGTAAAACAAGTTATATCGCTTGTATTACTACATTAAAAAATTACCACCCTGTCAGAAAAAGAAATATATTACTTATCTTCAGCGTGTAGAGCATCATCCTTTTCAAAGCAGAAGATGCCACAAACCATTTAAAATTCTGCTGATGTATAACCTTCTATGTGAATATTCTAATAATATCTACTGTGACTTTGACTTATGTCACAGTTCTTCATACATAGCACACTTTCTACTCACAAAATATCTCACTTCTGGAGGATGATGTACAACAATCATGAGTCACAACTGACTCATGGAAAAAGACGAGGTAGGCAGGTTACTTTCTTACTCAAGGATATGTTCTGTGTGAAAGTGACAACAGAAAAATTTTACAAGGACAATCTATAATGTGCTCGTACTCCCCTCAGAAGCAGGGCTGTTATGAGAACCCTGAAATATTTTGCATTCAGTAGTATCAGTATCTTTTAATTCTTCCTCCTTACTTGGGGAAAACATTTAAATTGAATATAAATATAACTAAATATAACTTGCTACTGGATGTGGTCACATCTGTTTCCAGATTTTTAAGTGCAGCTGAATCAGCAGCTTGTAATTAATTAGTATCATGTATGTTTTCTTACATTTATTTCATTGCTTGCATTCAGACATTCATGTACAAGGCTGGCATGTTTATAAATATCTGTATATTTTTTCTTTGTTATGGCTCATTTTTTGAATTTTAGTTTTTTTTTTTAAAAAAACCCCAAAAACCAACCAACAAAAAAACCCAAACAAAACAAACAAAAAAACAACCAAAACCCCAACCAAACAAAAAAACCAAACAAAGAAAAAAACACACCAAAACAAAACAAATTAAAAAACCCAAAAAAACCCCCAACAACAACAACAACAAAAAAAAAAAAACCAAAAAAAAAAACCACCACCAAAGTAGGTGGAAGTCCATGCTAGCTATGATTTCTTTCCCTTTTTTTTTTCTTTTTTTCTTCTTTTTTCTTCCTTTTTTAAAGTTTATTTTACACAGGCTCAGAAGTGACTAAATCAGTTTTGAAACACAAACCCTTCTATTTTAGGATTAGCATATAAGCTGAAGTTGAAAACCTGCCCTCAGCTGCAAATGACAGAAGTCTGAGAAAGCATTCTGGACATCTCACAGTACAGGGCTTGTTCTCTACCTCATTTCCTTAAGCCCTCACATTAATAATTCTTTGTGAGCAGCTGATATGTGTATACTCTAGAAATGAATGTATGGGGTTATGAACTTGGAAACACTTGCCTATATGTTATGCCTGACGTCATTCTCCCATCTCCTGAAAAAACAAAGAATTGTAAAGCTGTACCAGTTCTTAATGTATAGGCTTAGACAACTTCTGCTTTACATTCAGTTCAGTGCCATAAAAATACTTTTTGTTTGTTTAAACAACCAGTGAGAAAGAAGAATTTTATTCTCATCTGGATGTCACCTTTAAAATAGATCTAAAACCATCTGTAAATGTAAACTCTTTCTTTTTTAAACCATGAGCAAAAGAAACACTTTTGTGACTACTTTAAAGGGAGTCTTAGCACATCATTAACACGATGCCTATTAGGTAGCAAAGTTATTTTAAAAAACAGAGACATCATGGTGTAGGACTCAAAAATGCAGCACTGGATTAGGACAAGCAGCATTTCAGACATCTCATATCTATCAGCTAGTATTCTTCTACAGTAAGTACTTTCTGGTTTATTCTGTCCAGGGCAAAAGTAATTTTATTTCTATGTCTGAGAATACAAATAATTACCAGCAATAAAGAATTTCTTTTTCTGTATCTTTAAATGTAGAGCAGAACATTGATTTTTTTTATTACCTTAAATTGCTACTGATCTTCTTGTAATCACAGCACTGTGATATGGAAGTAAGAAGCAAAATTATCCTGGATATATTAAAACAGAGAATAACTATCACTGAAAAGTTCAGATTCAAGCATGACTAAATTAAAAAGAATTGTACCCAGCTGAAATAGTGCAATCAGAAATTTTATGACAAATGTTCCCATTTTTGCAAGTCTGATTCAGGTTATTTGAGATCTTGTGTAACTTTTTGTTTTGGAAGTCCAGTTATCAACTTGCAGACTTAAATGTAGGTTCCCAAATAATCTTCACTGATACTTACAAAGTATACAGAGGTTTCTGTTTGCATGGAAATAAAAGCATCTGCCCATGCACAGTATTATTTCTGAAGACTTAATCTGAGAATTTATAAAAGCACAGACATGTTCAATTTGTGAGAAACTGTGCTGCTTCTCGAAAGCATTTTATGAAATTACAATTTTCAGTAAACAATACTGAAGATCTGTCCATAACATCCAAATATTGAGCCTCTGGAAGGAATATATACACAATATATGTGAGTTACTATTAGATTGTTGACTAGATACCACAGCTGCAGCAAGAAGTAGCAGCTCACCCTGAGAATCATTAAGAATACAGAAAAATAAACACAGATTTCTTTGTTAATACAGGAAACTTTTAAATTTGTATTACAGCTAAAAGCCTAAGTAGAGTTACATGGAAAGGAAAATGAGATACTGAAGATAGTTGAATATTCAATAAAAAAGGATGAAGAGATGGGACAAGTCAGTTGATTTATTCTCCACATATACAGAGTTAGAATTTGAAATGTGTTTTGGCTGACAAAGTTTATGCTAGTTTATAGCAGATACAAACAGCAAACCAAATTACAGCAGAGTATCTGGATCTGATATAAATGTGTATCCATTACTGTACAATAAGAAATCCTCTATCTTAAAATACCTCACTTTTTCTTGGAATATTTCTAGTATCAAGATTTTACTTTTAATGAAAAAGAAACTTTTCAATTGTATCTACCTAGTGTTCACCAGTTCAGAAGCATTGTCTTCTACAGGTTTTGACTGAAGATATAAAATAATGTGCTTATGCACCCATTATGAGATAGTATTCATCCTTGACCTTTGAGAAAAGAAAACATTGCAAATGTGTTCAGCGTATCTTAATGTCTTGGATATTCATTATTTCCAATGTCAACCTGATATTTTTAAGCAAAGAAAGTAGGAAACAAAAAACTTAGTGTATAATCTCCAAATTCCATCTCCAAAACCACATTTTCCCAGACAGCACTTGTATTTATGGCACTAAATAAAGCATTCTTGGGGATTTTTTCCCAGGAGATGAAAAAACTTCTATTTTGAATGCAGTATTTGTCTCAGTGTTCAATACTTAAAATGAGTTTGTCATGACAGGAGAAAAACACACAAAAATCAGAATTTTGCATTTCATACTCAGATACACTGATGAGCCTTATTTTGATTGTGAGAATGTCCAGAAGCAATTTGATCACAGAATCACAGAATCAATAAGGTTGGAAAAGACCTCTGAAATCAAGTCCAACTTATGACCAAACATCGCCTTGTCAATGCATGAACCTCCCGCAGCTCAGCTTGAGGCCATGTCCTCTTGTCCTGTCACTTGTTGCCAGAAGAGACAAACCCTTACCTGGCTACAAACTCCTTTCAGGCAGTTGTAGAGAGGGATAAGATCTCTCCTGAGCCTCCTTTTCTCCAGGCTAAACCACCCTATCTCTCTCAGCCACTCCTCACAGGAATTGCTCCAGACCCTTCACCAGCTTTGCTGCCCTTCTCTGGACAATATCCAGCACCTCAGGGTCTTTCTTGTAGTGAGGAGCTCAGAACTGGACACAGGATTTGAGGTGTGGCCTCACCAGTGCCGAGTACAGGGGAATGATCCCTGCCCTGGTCCTGCTGGCCACACTGTTTCTGATCCAGGCCAGGATGCTGTTGGCCTTCTTGGCCACCTGGGCGCAGCTGGCTCATGTTTAGCCACTGCTGACCAGCACCCCCAGGTCCCTTTCCTCAACTTACTCCTTAACTACTTGCTCTTTAAGAACTAGTTCTATCGTTGATTGAAATAAGTGGGAAAACATCGCTACTGATTTTCATGAACTCTGGCCTAGGGCTGTATTTCCTGGGCAGACTGACTTTTGCTCTACCCCGTCTTATGGTATTCTATCCCTTTGATGCAGAAGTATGGTTTATCTACTTGTGAATTACCTTTTCCTTATTACTCCTTCCCTTTATTTATCTCTATGTTACCTTCTGCTTAGAGTCTCATTAAAAAAAAACAAAAAAATCCCACGTGGGAAAAAAAATCTGCAATTTCGGTTACTTCATAATTTCAAATAAACCAACCTACAACAAAGAACCTTACTGTAGATCTCCAAGATTTATTTAATATTTTCTGTTTTGACAGATGATTGACTGTTATAACAAATTGACTGTCACAGTATAACTGGGATTTTTTTTTATAACTCATACACAGTAAAGAATACACTCATACACAGTAAAGAAGCTCACCAGCAATAATTAAAAGAAAAAAAGCCTATAATCTGATACTAAATAGGAAAAAATTTTAAGGGTAAGATACACTCAGGAAATGATGATTTGGAACAGATTATTGAGTAGACTATAGAAACGTTACATTGCGCAAAATAAGGTTACTACTCTACCTAACCCTTAACTTCTATACATAGAAGTTCAGATTCCTGGGGATCATATGAAAGATACATATTCATCAATACAAACAAACCTGTTTCTTCAGAGTCAACAGGAAAATGCCACATGCTTCAGTGAGAACTAAATTATCCCTACTTTTGTAATAAAAAACATGCCCCTAACATAATTTTACAGTTTTGAGCGAATACTCATTCATATGCAAACTTATTTGTTAAGACAGAAGATAGCCTGGATAAGACACTTCTAAAAGCTAGCTCTTAAATATTCTGCTTTTTTTTTTTCTTTTAATAGAGAACTTAAAAAGAAGGGAATATGTTTTCAAGATGTTCTTAGATGATGTCTTAGCCTCTACCATCCACTTTCAAGGACATGAGCAAAGAGCATACTAAGAGTTAAGCTTTATAAAATTTCATTACTTTTTCCAGCTTTTCCTTGCTGTGTAACAGGATAGAATAGCTCATTTGGAAGGGACCTATAATAATCATCTAGTCTTACTGCCTGACCACTTCAGGGCTGACTAAGTTAAATCGTATTATTGAAGTCATTGTCCAAATGCCTCTTAAACCCTGAGAGGCGTGACTGTAGCTGTTATGAAAACTATGGTGTCTGTATGATGGCAACAACTTCATTTATAGGGACTTGGACAACCATCTGTGCTCTATTCTGTTGACTAGCACCATTATATTTTTTCTCATATTCATTCATGTGTCTTTATCAACATTCAGGTAATGAGCTATCAATAGTTAATGAAGCAGTTGATGTACCTGGTTCAAGCTAAAATAATTGATATCAATGTTTATGAAGCAGATGTAGAGTGAAATGGGAGTACCTAGTCTTATGGACTGCTTCAGGCATTCACCATGTTCCTCCTCCTCCTCCATATATTTATGTTTCTGTCTTTTTTCCCCATATCCCATTTTATTCCTCTGCTGGATTATCACATCAGTCTTCTTCGGTCATTAAGTATTTATTAAGAAGTCCAAAGCTTTTAAGAGAAAATCTCCTGCTTATAAATATTTGCAATATGCTACTGAATACACAGAACTTCACAACAGCAAGGAAATAAACTCATACTTGAAAAGACTTCAAGTTATTACTTGTATGTATAATTACACCTATGACTGTGCTCTGTTGGGAATATGACGGCAGTTTAAAAAAAAAGATAGTCCAGAGGAGGACCCAGCTAAAGCACTGTCTTACAACACAGATACTGTCAGTCTATCTTTTAACAGATACTACTAGTTAGGAGTCATCCAGAATAATAAAACTGATATTTAACACTATGCAAACAACTTTCATTCCATTTTACGTAGAAAAAAAGAAATGTCATGTGCTGTTATGTTACATGTTCTGTTACTGATGAAGGAAAACCTTAAATCTTTCCCAAACATTTCTTAGGTTGGGCACAACTAATACTTCAGCATTGTGTTGCTGAAGTAAAACCACTGCAATTTTATAATGCCAAGTTTTCTTTGAATTTCAGATGCTCTGTCTCCCCCATACACATTTAAATCCTGTAAAAACATGTATTTCCATATTTACTCTATTAGAACTTACAGTTATGTTTAGTATCTGATCTTGTGCATGCATCTCAATATGCTCCCCTCAATATTAATATCTTGAGACAAATAGCTAAGATAATTAGCAAAAAAGCATTATTCCAATTGGTTTTTAAAAATATTTCTGTTATTTAGTAATGTAAACTGACTTGGGCAGTCACAAAGACTTGCCATTTGCGCTGATTTTCAAGGGAACTGCATGGATTCAGACCACCTGAAAATTAGCACATTTTTATTTAGTTGTCTGCACAACGATAAGACAGAGGAAATTTAGAGATAACAACAAACACTGCGTCAAGCTTTAAATTTTACACATGGATACAGACTGTCTCACTGGATTTTGAGAAACTTGGAACTTTCACCTCAGATACATGGAATAGATCTCCATTTCACTGCTTGGAATTCTTTTTAAATTATACCCTGGAAATGTGAGAAAAATGCATAATCTTGCAAGATTTAAAAAAAAAAAATAGATGGAGAACTTACAGAAGTCCTTCACACAAGAGGATGCTTTTAGAATCTCAGAAAAAGTACTGATTATTCATTCAAACATACAGGATGCCATTGGTACTCAATGTTCTTTAGCATAGCCAGAAAGAAATAAATTGTGGAAAAAAGCCATCGTTCCCTCTTAGTCATAGGAACAAGAGCTGTTTTGAGAACAATACTGTGGTTCAAGCTATTGTATTCACCCAAACAGCAAATGCCTAATCTTAAATAAACAAAGTCTGTTTTAATTATTACTATATAAAAATCCACGGTTTTTTTCTGTGGGGCTATTTTATTTTTGTATCTATATATGTATCTATATGTATGCCAGAATTTTTTATTCATGTACTATATGCACACACACCTAAACAGAAAACAGAACCTCAGAAAAAGCCCTACCAAGTTACTGTTGTCTCCCTATATCTTTCTTGTCTCTGGCAGTAAAAAATTCATTGCTCATTGTATTGGAAGAAACTGCAAGGCTATCAACAAAATTCTCTAATCACAATCCTATTAAAGGTTAACATTGATCAAATTACATAAACTGGTTCAATAAAACAAGGTCATTACATTTCCCTCTTTGGATTCTCCCTTCTAGCGTGCCTCCAGTAAGCATTTCTAAATGACTGGTATCTTATTAGATCAAATAAAACCTTAATGATTACCAGTATATTTCTATTACTGATTTTATTACTGAATTATTTTAGCTAACAATTACAATTTAGTTGAAATCTATGGGGTACTAGAGGATATCAAAGGATTCAATTTAGTATTGCGGTTCCAAACTCCAAACAATTCTACTATCTATATTCAGAAAGAACAGATTTTCAAGTAGCACTGAAAATAATATCTACTGGAGAGAAAAAAAAAAATTTGCAACATCGTAAAGAAGTTAAACTTCATTAGAATTAGGTGTTTAGATCTCCACTGCAGACATTCACTAGAATCATGACATACTCTAACTTGCTGGAAATAAAATAAGTTTATTTTTTTAAAAAAGAAAATAGACTTCCAATAGTCTCTGTCAGTATAAATTATTCAATGATCTCTACCAAGGAATAACGTATCTGGACTGCTTCAGTTTTAAAAGGTCTGTTTTAAACACAGGAGGTTTTCTACCCATGCACAGAAGAACCCAACTCATGTAAATTAAGCTGTTTAGAACCATGCAAACTAGGCATTGTGTTCCAGCCACACTGTCCCCAGTTGCAGAAGGCAAAGGCATGGGCTGGGAGAATGCAGAACCGCTCACTGAAGAAGAGCATGTTTGAGATTATCTACATCTAAGGAAACTGAAGGTGCACAAGTCCACAGAACCTGATGAGATGCATCCACATGTCCTGAGGGAACTGGTGGATGAAGTGCCTAAACCATTATGCATCATATTCGAGAAGTTGTGTCAGCCATGTAAAGTTCCCACTGACTGGAAAAGCAGAAACATAACCCTAATTTTTAAAAAAGGCAAAAAGGAATATATAGGGAACTGAAGGTCAGTCAGTTTCACCTCAGTGACCAGCAAGATCATGAAGTAGATCCTTCTGGAAACTATGCTAAGGCACATGGTAAATAAAGAGTTGACTGATGACAGCCAATGGTACTGAAAAAGATATATCATAGATGAGGATTCTGATGATCAATACATTTAAAATATTTATAGCCATTAAAAAGTAAAATCTGCTACCTCAAATAATCAGTAAAATCAGAACTTCCTGATAATGTAATGTTCAAGAGACAATGAACACAAATGGAAACACAGAAGGTTCCTCCTGAACATCAGGAAACACTTTTTACTTTTTACAGTAAGGGTGACTGAGCACTGGCACAGGTTGCCCAGAGAGGCTGTGGAGTCTACCCTCAGAGATATTCAAAAGCCATCTGGACACAGTCCTGGGCAGCCTGTCCTTAGTAATCCCGCTGCAGCAGACAAGCTACACAAGGTGACCTGCTGAGGTCCCTTTCAACCTCATCTTTTCTGTGAATAATAAATTCTAAGTAAATCACTGAGAAAGTACACTTTTAATAAATAAAATAAACTTGACTAGAGAGTGGTAACTTATTAAAATGTTCATATAAATAATATCTCTCATACCTTGAAACTTATTCTTGAAAGGCTAAAAGAAATAATAAAACAACCAAAACCCAAGACTAGTTCAGAATTGTTTATCAGAGTACATTTATAACTCTTATGATTCTTAGATGCCATTCTAAGTCTTACAATGACATATGCTGTATTTTTCCAGTTTATTAACAAGGAACTAATAAAGGTGATATTCTCTGGACAATTTAGCTTAGAGAAGATTATGGTTAAATTTGCTTGAGCAAGTTGTAACTGAACATTTTCCTCTTCCTAGCACTCAAAACTGGAGTTACAGTTCCTAAACCTTTTAGTTGAACACTTTCTTATGCTACAGTATAAGCCCTAATTTTATGCCAATAAAATAAAGCATACTGTTAAGTATTTAGATCTTATGCTTCCTCACTACAGTGGAGTTTATTGTATTTAGCAGATTTTTTTTTGGACTCCAGAGTCATGACCTAAATACAATAAATTCCTGTTGTTGGGGAACATGCAGGGCAGACCCAAATACACTTTCCTTAGCGGCTTCCACTGTCAACAGGCAGCTTTGGGAAAAACAAACAAGATCGCTTATGAACTAGATTCTTAATATCTCCACAATAAAGTTTGAAATAAAGAACATGAAAGGGTGCTCTGGGTCAAGGTCAGAGGTTAACCAAAGCTACTGTGACATATAACATGTTTTATACCAGTTTCATCTTGAAAACAGTTTGGGGTTTTCACCATGTCTTTGTCTAAGAAAGATGCCATTCCTTCATTATTCAAGACCTACTTTTGGTGAATGATCTATCTTTATTCATGGTACCCTATAATCATTTATTCCTTCATCAACATTATTTTTGGCATAAAGCATTTCTTTCATCTTTACCTGTTTATTCCATCTTCCTGTCTCTCCAAGAAAATCTACAGAATTACTCATAGTCACTCTCAAGTCAGTTTTCCCCAGAAATAAGAAAACTTCAATTAGTCTTTTCAGGCAGAAGATGTTAGTGCCTCCTTCCTCTAGCAGTATTTTTCTGAATCTCTTCCAATTTGAGGTTGACTCTCAGTCACTACTAAGCCTACAATCCAATAAATAAGGTCCAAACCTTATTTAACTGGTTTAACTGCATTAATACTTACTCACTTTCAATAGAAATCTCTTACATAACACACTTCAAAATGGTACTTTCCTTTTTTTACACCCACCTCCCACTGGCTGCCTACCACCATTGTAAAACATATATTATCCCTCTTTACTACTGCTACCTAAAAGGTCATAATTTTTTGTTACATGCTAGATATAAGGCAGTCACCCTTGTACCATGCAATGTCATCCCAGTTCTGTTCTTCTTCTTCTGTATTATCATATTGCCTTAAATGACTATTCAACTCAGTTTTATGTTGTCCAAAATTTCCACTAGTATGCTTCTTCTTATGCTCAAATTAACAAAAATTGATCTCAAAACACATTATTAACTACTACTACTCTCCCTCCATCCTGTCAGTCTACTGTAAGTGAAAATTTTTCCTCTCTCTTTTATTAATTACCGAACTAATTATTACACTTCTTTTCCTTATACACTTCCCATCTATTAGTAATTTAAATTGGGTGACTTCAAAAGATATTATTTTAGATATGCTGTAGTTCCCTAATTTTAAAAGTCTGGTGCCAAGGAGTCATGTTAAGTTACTCTGTATAAAGATAATTTTGATAAACCCTTGTAATTTTTAAGTTAGCTTTTTGACTTATTACTAGATTTTCCTCCAACACAGGTTTTAAAGTCTTCTGTTATTTCATTTAGTCTAGTTGATCTGTAATTGCCCACTCACTTTTTCCCTCCTTCCTTAAACATAGCTGTTCATAAACTTATGACTGCTAATTGAATGAAAATAAAATTTATTTCAATAACATTTAGCGTGATAACTACATTTCTGTAACTCAAATTTGAAAGATATAGTTAATTATACATTGTTCTGTTGCATTGCAGACCAGTATAAAAAGACATCTACAGTCATTGTCTACAGCATTAACAGCTGTAACAACATTAAGTAATAACTCAAGCTTCCCATTTAATGTTATTTAAGATTGCCTATTTCCCATCAGACAAGATTTTTCAATGGCTGAGTTTTCATACATGCTCTTTTTGTTCAGGTTCTATTTATTGCAAGTGCAATGATTTTTCCAGAATGTATTTTTCACTGTAAACCATTAAATGGACAATAAACAAAAACAGTGTCCTAACAAAATGCTTTGGAATGTAATGGCGTCAATACACAGTTTCTACATACAAAGCACTATGTAAATACTAAGAAATAACTGAATTTTGAAAACCCCTCAAGGGATCAAGAGCTAAAAGAATATATTCTGATAAAGCACTTGTTAGATGTCACATTATAACTAAATAATAATTATCATATAGATATCATATATTTACGTATTCTCCTAAACTGAGTGAAGAGAGAATTCTTCCTTTCCACTAGGCAATAAGTCCTAGGTAATATTTTGTCATAAGGCTGTAACAGGCAGCTAGCAAGGCAAGCTGCCATTCATAAAACCATAAAACAAAAAACTGTAAAAGTACTATGCAGAATATCTCAAGTACAGAAAGGAAACTAAATAATATGACAGTCATATGAAAATCGTATTATTGAAAGAGTCTATAACTAGAATGTTATATTACTAAGCCAGTGTTTTGTACTTATAAGAACAGATTTCTACAGAATTTAATTACTTACATGAAGATCTCGATAACATATTGGATGAAAAAAAAAAACCCTGATTCTGCTTTAAAGTGTAAGCAGTGTGCCACACAGTTTCTCATAAGGGAAACCTACATCTCCTTTAGATATAAAGATGAATGTTACCGGAAACACACACTCTTAAAGGTGCATGGTATTCCAAAGTGTTCATCTGACAAATCAATTGCTTTTAGGAGGTGTACAGCTATCATTCATAAATACGTAACACCAATATTTACTAGAAGAAATGAAGAATAAAATAATATTGTGATCCATTTCCTTAGAATTTGTTTCTTTTAGGCTCTGTATGACATTTATGCTGAGTATTATTTTCCTTAGCTAGTCTCCAGTATTTTAGCAGGAGTTCTGCATATGCAAGACACAGAAACATTAGGTCTTAGACACCTGCTAGAGCTCAATAAAAACACCTCACTATGGGCTCAGTGGAGAGTGCCTCTGCACTAAGCAGCACACAGAATGGGACTTCACAGGTGCAGAGTGTCCTCTCTTCTTCAGATTTCCAGCAGTAAATCTCTGAATAAAGGATTTATGCTGTCTTTCACTTATTCTTTTCCACTATTCTATGGAGAGACACCTGTACAAAAGAAGCCCAACTGCCCACAAATAAAGAGAAAAAAGAAAAAGAAACAACCTTGATTTTACTGTACATTAAGATCATTGTTACTCCTTTTTGTTTGCCCCAGGCCAGCTGCAGGCATACTTCTTGTCTGGAGCTAATGCTCAAGTTGCTAATGCTGTTGTTCAAATGATTACAGTCTCTCTCTCTTACTCAGTCCTATCCCAAGATATTTCAATAACCTGCTGAAGCTAGCCCTTAAACAACTGCTGTTCCCTATTCCAGAGTGTGCCGTTTTCCTCTTCTTTAAAATTTTCTTACTCATTTAGTTCATCCTTATTACCTCTTTATTCCATCCACACACTGTCCTAATTCCTCCCTAACCCCTGTCTAACAGTTATAGAACTTGGACCAGGCAGGTATGCGCAGGCCCTCAAGGCTACAGTCACATTCTCTAGTAAGTGACAGCTGAGAGACACATAGGAAAAGACATACAGAAAACCTGAATTTTGAATCAGGGTATCTTTCCAACCTCTGGCCACATACACAGACTGAAGTAAGATCTTTCCTTGCTTTTAATTCTAGTATATTTTAAAAAATTATATTGACATATAATATTGAAGTATCACATCAGTATTTTAACAGAAGTAGTTAATTTTGACTTCTTTTAAAAAAGACTAGGGTAACTTTAGATAATGAAATTTATATAAATATTTAAACTTACTTGAATTAAAACATTAAGGTATCAGTTGTTTTTGCGGGTTTGTGTAGTACCTTATTTAACCTATATAAGTTAGTTTTATTTGTTGTTTATTAGAAACTCTTATCCAGAAAAGTCTTTAGAAAACATCCTCATTCTTTTTGCTTCATTTCCACTATGAAATCTTTGATTTAAATGATCCCTCACCTGTTGTAAACGCTAGAGCAACAGCCAAAAGAACCAGTAGCTACAGGCCTTCATCTTGCACTCCTTCAAGTCAACAGCATTACTCCTACTCTTAAGTATGAAAAGAGGCCCCATAGAGGTCAAACCAGGTACTATTAAATCCGTAGGAGTTCTGTAGTCGACATCAATGGGAGCAAAATTTGGACCTCAAGGAATACATACTGATTAGGGTTAAAGTATGTGGTATTAAGTAAAAAACTGGTGAACTTAAACCAAAAAAAGAATCTTTATGAACTATATACCTGAGGCAGTGCTGAGTTCAGCTGTCGCTGGAGGGAGTCTCTGTCGTAGATGACATCCTGTAGGCGTTGCTGTGCAAGTGACAAGCTTTCCTGTGTCTCCCGAAGAGTATCAAGGAGACGGTCCCTTTCATCCAGCATGTTCACCATTAGCTGCTCAAAATGAGAATCCGAGTCCGAGCCACTGCTTTGGGACCCCCGTTGACTCATCGGGGTGTCCTCATTTATCGTTGGCATCACTTCACACATCATTTCTTTAAAAAGAACACAAATCAAGGAAAAGCTCGTCAGTTGAGAAAACATTTGAGGATATTTCATAAGAGGAACAAACTATCACATGGATAGTTAGTAGATTATTGCATTGTTCCCACTTTCAAACTTATGCGCAATGTTAATCAGATGGTCAACAGAGAGGGATTAAATACAGTGACTAATCCCACAGAGCAAAGACTTTGAAAGTGCTTCCCAAAATGAACGAAGACTGACTGGAAGGACATCGAGGGCTACAGAATATTTTAAATAAATAGTTTTGCAAATAATGCTCTCACAAAATAACAGAGAAGACTTCCTCTGCTATTGTAGTCTCCCTTACTGTTGCTTTTCTCCCTTCTCTTACTTAATTTCATTGTTGAATTGTTGGTATTGATGTCAATAGCTGCCATTAATTGCCAGATTTTGTCCTCCTCTAGGCAATTCTACAGTACAGCTCAGGCTAACCATTGATCCAGTATCATGCTGCCTTAACAATGCCAGGTTAATCTATTTTTCTATCTAGTTATTCCCATCCTCAGGGGAAATTATTCTCTAGTGAGCTTGTTCAGTAAGAGGTCAAGAACTAGAAACTCTGCTAATTACATCCCTGTGATATCTTGTGCAAATTGAATTACCAGGAGCAGAATCACTGTTGTTTGTTTCTTAAATGTGTCCTGAGCAGAGCAAATAACATCACCTAGTCCCATGCTTCAGCTACAAAGCTACTTATGTAAACCTCAAACCCGCAGTTCGTGTATGGGAAGAAGCTCTGGGAATCTTTGGGAGAACTCGCTGATGTTAACTGCTTTGTCCGCGGTACACAGGGATCTTCGGATGCGGGATGCCAGCAGGGGGAGTCCCTGTCTTGCCTCCAGGAACCTTTCACAACATCATGAAAGTACACTGCACTCAGCAAGCGGCCATTGCCTGGCGGAGCATCTCCACTCGGCTCCCAGCTGTGGCTAACCAGTTTGGGATGGTCAAGTTCACAGTGAGCAAAAGGATAATTAAAAAATTTCAAGGCCATCTGCCACTTGCTGAGTTCAATCATAACTTTTCAGTATGCAGCAGGTGGCCAGAGACCATGGTCTCTGCATGCCCATTCTTCAAGACCAAAGTAAACAATTTGGATTGTCACCAAACCTTTCCCACCTCACAATCAACGTCTCATGGGCCACACATCTTGTCCCAGGGGATTCTCATCAGTGAAGCTCATCATTCAAGAAATTACTTCCAATGTTCTACACATGCAGATCAGTTTTCTGGTGTGAAGGGCACAGCATTCACTACCCCTGTACACAGGCTGTGGCAGAGTGAGAGTGGTGCAATTTTGCAGGAACGCTGGTGAGTGAGTGTGGGAACAGGTAGGGAAATCTCTGTGTGGACAGCTGTTGCTACCTCAGCACCTCACATTCAAACTAGACAGAAAATCTGCTCTTATAGTCATTACAGGGATGTAGGAAGCCATATATATAAGCGGTTGTGGGGTAGCAAGGGAATCCATGAGTTGAATGCTCATGGCACTATTACCGCATCTTGTGCCTCCAAGCTGTTGCATTCAGGGAAGGGAGGGGGCCATGCATTGTGCTTCTTTTGAACGCCTGGACTGCATTATTCTGACACAGCACAAGCAACAAACTTGGGCTATGACTAAGACAGCAGAGAAGGCAAGGAATGGGTGGGAAGCTCCTGATGTAGGCAGTTGCTATTTGGAAGTTTTCTCCCACAGCTCACAGCCCCAGGAGAATCTTTAAAAGGTACAGCAGTTCTTGCAGTCAGACTGGTAATGTACATCGCTTTCTGGAAGTTTGGAGATCAATGCCATTATTCCATTGGAGCCACATGTATCCTCTCCCCTCCTCCCCTCTGAGAGTGGAGAGAAATACAGAAACGCAGTACACTAACCTGAGCCAGATAGAAATGCTGGTAGGGTGGGACAGAAAGGGATGCTTTGACTCTTGCAACAGCAAGGTGCAGGAGATATGGGAATCCTGGACCATGCCCTCACACGGATCATTTGTGGGGGCCCATGAGGACCCCAAACAACTCTGAAGGAAACCTGGCTTCTCAGAATGCTCCTGGGTTACCAAGCCAGAAAAAAAGGAACAAACTCTAAAGCAACTGCAGGTTTGTTGTGGGGCTTCCAAAGAAAAATTTCTTATAGCTCTTCATGAAAGACATAGTATGCCATGCTGTTCTGATTTACTATGATTTGTGTCTTACCTTTAGAAAAGCATTCTTTTCATTTTTATTTTTCTTAACTTTGTTTGGCATTTATCAGTCTTACACTTGCCAACACATGGGATGCTTTCAATGTCCTGAGGCAGCCACCATTTAACACTGTTCCCAAGCACATGCTGAAAAACAGAGCCACTTCCCCAGGACCTTATTACATCTTTTATGAATTTCCTGCTTGATAGCAGGAAGGCGTCAAAATACTGAGAATATTTGAAGAATTTTTTAATTAATTTTTTAAAAAAGGAAAGAAGGGAGTTTTATTGAGAGGGGCTGCAACAAAAGCTAGGGCAGGTAAAGCAGAGAAAGAACTTCACAGAACCAGAGGAAGAGTGTCAGCAAACAGACCAATCACAGTCTAATAGCGTAAGATTGGAGCTGAGGACAAATAGAAGGGTGCACATGCATTTGGATCGTTATAACGGAAATGAATTATGTCATGGAGTTACAAAAGTTCTTGACATTTCCTGAGCCTTCTGATGATGTGTGCAAGTATTAGTTAACCCTTGGCTAACCACAGGATGATGGGGTTCACACATGGGGTCAGGAAGTTCGATTTAAGAGTAAGCTCCCAGTTTACTTATCACTGAAAGAGACACAGTTTGCACACATCAGAAGCACACAGAAGAACAAGGTAACACACGCAGACAGAAACAACTGAGGGATTCACATTAAAATTTAAAATAAAAATAGTCTTGCAAAGATCAGTTAGGTCTGACTGCTAATGTGGTGATACCCTGAGTAACTTGAATTATATTTTAAAATTTCCAGTAGGGGAAGAGAGGGCCATTTCTTATTTTCCTTCTATGTAATTTGAATTTTAAACCTAAATTTGGTGATTAAAACCCTCCAAAACCCCAAGAATTTTTAGTCTGGTTTCATAATACAATCAGTTGAAATATTTCATACAACAAAATTAGAAGGAATCACTCTACCTACATACTCTTCCCCACTAATCATAGACCATAAATCTGTGTTAAGCTAAAGCATATTTTATACAGGAAGGATTTCAACCATTAAACACTGAAAGTGATCTCTCTAATAAACCAACCCAAATTAGTAATTCTTTCTGTGAAAAAATATATTCCTTTTTCAATTGTGTTTATAGGGAAGACACAGCCACATTCAATGCTGCAGTTGTAAAAGGCTCAAAATAAGGCTACTGGCAGGCCCACTTCTATTACACTTTAGAACTACCATGCCACACATACTTTTGTGGCTGATCTGTGAATTTACGTAACTTTTGAAAAAACTCAGATGCCTTTCACTATACATCCATGAATGAAATTTCATATACACAGATCAGATGCATCCTAGCCTTAATGATGTATGTACAGTTCAAGAAAAACAGATTCATACATACATGGCAGGTATTTGTCTCAGGTACTCTGTTCTTGTTAAATCATGCAGATATCAATTCTACTGAGAACAGAACTGAACAAGATAAATAATGGACTATCATTAAACTTCCTTTTTGTTCTCCATTCTTACTGCTCAAAACACTGGTTAGGCTCATAGAACTTGATTTTTTAAGCCATAACTTCTGGATAGACCAAGCACATTCATAAACTGACATCTGGATATTCCGTGTTTTCTAACTGCATTTATCAGTCTGTCATATGATTGATGGAATATAACCATATGCCCAGGAATGGCCCCGAAACTTACACAGTGGAAGAGGCTGTTACTTCCTCGTTCAACCCCATGTGCACACTGAAAATCAGATGCATAAATATGTTTGAGGCTGTGCATGTATTTAACCTCTCCATTTGGTCTGCACATGCTAGCTTCTATGTTAAGGTATTTGTTATCCCAGGGTAGTATCCCTTTCCCTAATTAGTACATTCCTATCAACTCCTACAAGGCAATTACAGTTACATTTCTTTGATGAGTCCTATTAGTGAAAAAGAATTCAGAGCTGACAGTGACAAAAAAGGGAGAATAAACAAAGACAAATAACAATGTATATGAAACATTAGAATCCCTTCTCTGAAGTTTAAAACAGAAACCTTGAATTGCATTTCCACAAGTCTAAATTGCCAAGTAACTTCTCTCATAAATTTCAGGTAATGGGACAAAATCTAAGTAAAATTGAAGTGCATAAATATCTACCTCAAATTTCTGAAATTTACATTAGCACTGAATATTCTTTTTATTTTCCAGACCTGCAGTGAGCAAACTCATCTTATTTTGCACTTGGCCCAGCACTGGGCAAGGCGTTGACAAGATGACTTCCACACTGAATTACCACATTGTCCACATGGAATTACCATAGGACAGGAATCAAACAAATCAACCACCAAACAAATTCAAGAACCCAGAAACACAGACTTTGTTTCTTTTCAAAGGATTGATACATGGTGTTGAATTGAGTAAGCTCAGGCATCTACACCTGGCCATAAGGAGGCACCTTTGAAGAGACTGAGAAAATTCCCATTGAAGTATTTTACTAAGGATTTCTTTACTAAGACTTGATACCTCAAATCCTACTTGGCTATACCAGTGGTGCCTAAAAATGCATCTGACAAGCTACCACAGCTCATTGTGCCACCAGAGAACTGCAGGTTTTCGCTCCCAGAAAACTGCAGAAAAGAATTTGGAAGTAGAGGGGAAACAGATAATTAAGACCTCAATTGACCATCCTGGTTATCAAGAGTAAGTGAAGAACAGGCCAGAAAACTACCGCCACTCACTACTGAGTCAACAGACAACTTCCTCTGTCAGGATATGACAGAATCACTGAATAGTTAGGGTTGCAAGAAACCTCTGGAGATCATCTACTCCAACCTGAAAGCATGTTGAGTGGGACACAGGTATCCAAGAATGAACACTGAGGAAGCTGGAATTTCTTTCCAGTGGGTGTTAAGAACTGGAAGTGGTGGATTAAACACCTCTGTCCCATATTTTCAAGACCATGGAAGTCCATGATAACTGAATAAACTCTCATGTACATCATTCTGCGCAACACTTCCTATGCAGCCAGGACTGCAAAGAAGAGGAAGGAGAGGAGAGAAAGGGATAAACAAGGTGGCATATTCTTTAACTTAAAAAGGTGACATTAACAGCTGAACATGCACTATATACCTCTTCATTCAAAGGAAGAGAAGGAAAGCTTGTGTTCTTTGCCAGAAAAAGGCTGACTTGCCTTGTAGTAAAATAACTTAAGTTATGCTTGACTGATCTAAGCCAACAAAAATAAGACTTTTCAAATGTTTCTTTAAATAGAAAAATGAAAGCTCCATTGATACTGAACTTAGTACTCCTACAGTACAAAGTTTATCACTTTACGCAGTATCCTGAATGTAAGTAAAGCAATCCCTCAGTGAAATATGCATTAAGTCACCAGCATTTTACTGTTAATACAGAAACATTGTTTCTTAGATCCCTCCTAAGCCACAGAGCAGGCATTACAATTCCCTTGGTCAGAGTGCCCACAAAGCATCCAAAACTTGCAAGGACTGCCACAAATAGTGAACCTGTGCAGCACCTGCAACTATCCCAAACCCCCCGAGAGGTTCTGAAGGGGGAGCAGGATACTGACAAATTCCTGCTTCCCTTGAAATCCATGTAGCACATAGACACTCCCTAGAAATAGACTTTTGGGCAATGTATTAACTTTAGAACTCTTCTGATTTGAAACAAAACCTAGGCTCTTATTATAATAGTAGTTCTGGACCTAAGTGCTCAGGCCACATAGCCATGCACAGTGGCAGCTTGAGAAGCAGTACAGAGAAGTTCTCTAAACACATTATCTTTCTTGCCTGTCGTGTATCTACTGCACCATCTACTACAAAGCCTATTCCAGGTTGATTGGTTCCTAGTTCAGTGTTTTCTCCAATCATTTGCGTGGAATCTAATCCAACAAATGCTTGAATTCATGGAAATTCTATCATGGACTTCAGTGGGTTTGGATCAGTACAGATGGTCAAAAAAGTCACTAACATAGACAAGCCATCAATCTCCTGTCATTTTACACCCTCCAAACAAAGGCATAAAAATCACAAATGCTTGTTATGCAGTACCAGGGAGCACGCTGGATGTTATGTGACCGTTGCCTACAATATTACCAGAAATCATGAACAGGTTTCCTCTCTAAACACACAACATTTAACTGGCAAAAAGCAATGACTGCTTAAAGTAATCTGTCCTGCTACGAGGGGGAAAGAATGTAGTTCACTGCCATTGCATTAAGATTTTTCAGGCTCTATGCAAAAATGTCGTAGCAAATCTATAGCATTAGCTGCATTATGTCTCTATCAAGAGTGAACTCCGTATTAGCTCAATTAGGAATTCTGCAGCTCAGTTTAAACATCCAGATAAGGTGAATGACAAAAATTCCAACACAGAGCACAGCATATGGCCATCCTTGGTTAAGAGTTATATAAAGCTTCTTTTCAGGAGGGACTCCATTAACAAATTAATTGATAACAACTCTGTTATATTAACTTCTCTCTGATCATGCTGATAATCATGTATGCACCAGATATTAAAGTATGTCCTCAATACTGACTCTCTCTAAAACTACTTGAAATTTCTGTGGTACGTATCCTATGGAGGTGGAAAATGAAAAAGTTGTCTTCCTTCTTCTCACTGGACCCCACCCTATTTGGCATCTTCTGTTATCTCAATTGTCCAAGAGTCTTGGAATTATTTATTTAAGTGAATATTGTAACAAACACCTCTGCAATCTCATTTAGCCTCGAAATAATTCACCAGATGGAGTTCTTTCACTTGGGAAGCTCTGGGAATAAGAAGACAGAAAGCTACTTGGCTTCTGCCTGACAAAGGCTCTTAGACAAGCATTCATTTTGCTCACCTTGAAGGCCACCACCTTAGAAGTGAATCTAATTTTAGTCCCTCACCTTTCTATCCATAACTGGCTTTAAAAGCTTGTTTTCTGTTTACTCTGATGTTTGATTTGCACACCATAGTCAAGGAGTAATTTCAAGTTACTTGTAATTTTGCTGCAGGAAAAAGAACTAGAAATCTAACTACCATACATTCTAGCCTGTCCACAGTGACATCAGCTTGAAAACTCATTTCATTGGATCATTCCGGGTATTTTGCATTTACAAGCTATTTTTTCCAAATCGTTAAATAGATATAGTGGCTGATAAAACCAGATCTTACTGCAATTATGTCTCTTCAGATGTCCTCAGCAGGATCGCTCTTAGGCAGCACAGTGTAATTCCATAAGGAAAATCCTTCCTATTGTCTGAGTTGCATTACATGCATATTCCTCCTCCTAGTTAACTCCTTACCTGCCAGTCTCCACTAAACTATGATATCACCTTTAACAGAAGCATCCCGCACTCCTTCCACCCAGGAGGGGTGGTCAACACAGTACCTTAGAAAAAGGACTCATTCCAATTATTTGTTCTTTATGTCATCCCTCTGACCTCCTACCTCCCTTAACCACAAGAAAAAAAAAGAAAAAAAAAAGAAGTTGGCTTCACATTTTTAGTCTGAAATTCCCCAACTCCAATTACAGAAATGCATTTAAATACCACACAAGTGCTACAGCAAGAAGCAGACAGCTAGATTTTGCATTTGCACCTCATCCCCCGAGGGTATTGGGGCTAAGGAGGGAGCGTCTAACTCAGAAATAGAAGGTTCAGTACCTAGTATCTTTTATTTCGGCGTCTGCTATTTCACTTGATCAATAACAACCGCAGTCTCCACCGGCTTCGAGCAGGGACTCACACAGCCGAGCACTCCTGGACCATCTTCCTAGCAATGGTGACACAGGCGTTGCTCCGAGGAACCCCAAGCCCCCACACCCGTCCTCCGGCAAGTCTCGCTGCTTGGCACCTCAACATTTTCTTCGGTCACTTCGTCAGCAGCCAAGAGGAGAAGCATCCATGGGAAAAATGGCATATTACAAATTTTGCTTTGGGAAGCAGAGCTCGGTTCAGACCATTGTCGGGAGCAGGAGGGGGGGGAGCGGCTCTTAAAGCTCCAGCAGCCCCTTTCGAGCAACAGCATCTTTGCAGCTGGAGGCAAACGATCACGGGGGAGGGGGCAGGGCGAAAGCATCTTTCTTTTTTTTCTTATCTTTTGTTAAACTTAACTAAGCGGTATCTAGCTTCCCTGGTTCTTCGATACCTCCCAGGCTAATTATGTCTCTGTGCGTGACTGAAGTCCGCACGCACGCACGACTGCCGGCATGATCAAAAAGCAAACGCGGTTTTCTGCTTTACAGAGAGAAATCCTCTGCCCACGGCTCATCGCTGCGTGGCTGGCACATCGCTGCCTGGCTGGCACCGTACAGAGCCCGCTGCCAGCGGTACAGAGCCGGAGCCGGGAGCGGGAGCGCCCCGGCCAGTCGGTCACCCACGGCACGTGGCCGCGCCCCAGCCTGCGCGTCCCGGGCACCGGCGGGCACCGCTGCCAGCCCCGCATCGCTCGGGGACGCCGGGAGCGACAGCGGCACCAGAGCGCTGCGCTACTACGTTCTGAAATTTAAGGAGCTCAGGCAAACGCCACAACATCTCTTCTAATAGTAGAGCGTAATAAAACGTATCATCTGCTGTAATCCGACCGTGAGAAAGCAGGGTTGAAACCTGCCATGATCTCAATAGTCCGGGCGTGTAATTAATACCACACACTGGGGAACGCCGGGCGCGGGAAGCGCCCCGTGCCCGGGTCCGGAGGCTGGCCGGGGCCCGAGGGCGGGGGCGGAGGGAGCGGCGCGGCGGTGCNGTTGAGCGGCGCTGCCTCCAGCCCTTACCATCGCTCTGCCCACGGCCGTGCGGCCCCCGGGCGGCTCGGAGGGGCTGCGGCGTCTGAGCCCCGCAGCGCCGCCCCGGAGGTGTCCCCGCGCCTCCCGCCGCCCCTCACAGCCGGCAGCGCCGGGGCGCGCCCCGAGAAGGGCGGGAAGGAGGGGCGGCGGGGTGGGGCCCTGGTGGGTGTCCGTGGAACCGAGCTTTGCGAATAAACGAGTACCGGGAAACCGTTTAATCTGATGTTTTCAGGGTGGTTGTTTGCAATTAGGTTCATCCCAATTTGAGAATGATGTCCATGTATTAACTACTCAAACTTAGTTCTTGCAAGAAATATTTAGGTATTTGTTTACATTTCTTTTGCATAGTACACAGAGTTTCATCCATGAAGTATTGACTGTGTTGCTTCAGAAGCCTGAAGTCCCTTCATGTGCCCTGGAAATGTGCTGGAGAGGGGAGCTCAGTGATGGTCACTGCTGTGCTGGCTTCATAGGAGGTGTGACACTGTATTGTGGGAAATATAAATGCACAGAGGATGCACATCCACAGCGTAAGGCAAATGGCTGAGAAGAGTTGTCAACATGGACATTTCAAAACCAAGTGCAAAGAAAATACTGGTGCCATGCCAGAGTGCGTTGCCAGACCTTGGCCTTCCAGGGCAATGCATGGGTGGAAAGAGAAAAAATCTCTCTTCCTCTCCACCTGTGCCACTATTCCAAGTGCCTTTTTGACATTTCACTTGGTCATTTCAGGTCACTGTCTTGACTTAATTATTAGCATACAAACCATTAGAGCAGTTGCCTCATAATCCCACTGTATCTGAGGGCAAGATCCATAATCTGTGAGATTCTTCTACTGTGTGATTCTTCTATCACAAATTTGAGCTTTGAGTTAGGCAAATAAGGAAAAAGTAAGCAACTTAAAAAGCACTTATGAGAGAAATCATGCTCAGGAGGCACCACCCAGGGTAGCTGGTATGAACTTCAAAGAAGGACATCTGATGGAGTTATTTACAGTATTTGTTTAGGGTTTTTTTTCCCTTTATTTGAAGTTAAAGATCAGGGTTTGCAGCTTCAAACTCTCTAGAACTAACCACTGTTACTTTTTATAACACATTTGTATGCATGGAAGTATCACCCTTTTCTAAATATAGACAAAGATGGGTGTCACTGATGGCATCCTGCCTTTTTTCCCCTCTTTCAAACAGCATTTTCCTGCTTACAGTATTTGCCAGGCATGTGGGAGATCTGTCCATGTTCACCCAAGGTGACTTTTCAGCACTTACCTTGGAAAATCTAGTTCCTGTTCCATATGCTGGAGGAATAAATTATTTGCAAGCTATATAGCAGACAGACCTCCTTCACTGCCATTTGATTTACATACATTTGTAGAATAGTTTTGGAAGTCTTTTGGCTCCTCAGCTCTTCATGCCCATCCTCCCTACTGGCATTCAATCATTAAAGCAAAAACCCAGCACAGAAAGGTTATTATTGCTACTCAAGGAATTGGTATTGCCATCCATGCTGTTCTCCTGGTTGACCTGCAGTCCTTATCTTCTCTGTTGCAGATTCACAGACGAGTAAGTGGCTGAAGTACCATGTATCACAGTGCTGAGGTTACTGCAGACTGCAGACGCTGCCAATTAGCACCTGAGCTTTGTGGCACCAATTTAAACAGGAGCTTCCTTCTATGCAAGCATGTAGGGGTGTGAGGTCAATAAGATGGAAGGAGTAAGGAGAACTCTGCAGAATGGGAAATAAAGAACTATGAAAAAACGCAAAAACTGGGATGGAAAAAGACATTTGGACTTCGTAATAATAAAGGAATTCTCCCTACAGTAGGGGGCATCTTTTGGTGAAACTTAACTAAGTGGAGAGTTTTGATCAAGAGCTTATAAGCATAATAATATATTCCATGGAAATTTTAGTAGTGAAAGGTATTCAGTGTACTATTTAACTATGAGCTTAGAAGTCCCTTGAGTGGAATTTGTCCATTAGATCTCCAAAACATAGTTTTGTTTATCTAGGCTCCAAGTATTATGTTATTTCTATAATAATTCCATTAATTACCCCAGACGTATGAAATGCCCTGTTGCTCTGTCAAGTGGCTCTGTATTTGTATACACACACACACACACACACACACACACATATATATATATATACGTATATATATATATACATGTATATATATATATATACCTGTATACCTGTGCCATCAGGTATTTGAGTACCTGGAACTTATAGCAGATAAATTAAGTGGGTAAAAACAGGTAGGAAGAGTACAATAAAAGTATATTCTTATTACCTTAGGAAGTCCTCCTTACCATTTGCCAGGTTACCTTTAAAAAATATATAATCTTATGTCAGAGAGACACATCTGAAAACTGTCTTCCCTTCCTGTGTAAGTGTTGCCGTGTTGCCACGGGGCTTTCTCATATTCTGTCTCCAGCAAAGGTAAACTGGAGACTAATGAAATCCTTTGCTACAAACAGGGGAAAGGGGACACCACCATGCTCTCAAGGAATAACTGATCATACAGGGAGGTGAACACCAACTTGGAAAAGATTTGTTGTTACTTTGAAGACATACAATGCAAACTGAGGAGCAAGTAATGGTGGCAAACTTATGTGATACAATTAACAGAGGAAGAGGGGAAAGTGATTCCTGAATCATGCCTGTATTGTACTAATGATGCACCACTTCAATTTTTAAAGCCTTTTAATAGGTACTGCAGCATGTTGAAGGCTTGAATAAGGGTTCTAGATTAAAATGGAGAAAGGAAACATATCTTAGAAATGTTACATAGGAAGAAAAAAAAAAACCAAACAAAAAAGCAGCAATGTTTAGAGCTGGTCTTCTCTTGATAAAGAAGCCAGTAGAGACTAAGAGAGAAGCACAAAAATAAAGTTCAGGAGATCTTGACTAAGACTGGGGAATGTATAATATTGTGTGAATAAATTACATTCCAATGTAATTTGAGCTAGAATTCCAGTTGTACTTTACAATTACATTCATGCTTATTTCCCAAAGGTTCTCTGCGTATCATCATTGCTTTAAGGGTTCCCCTGTAGTTCCTCACTTTAAATTGCATACCTATTTCAACTGTGAACTTGATGGCTGCATTTCACTAGAAGACTGTCATAAACCCTTTTTTCTCTCTCTCTCTTTCACACACACACAGAATCCATATGTGGCCTCAAAAATCAACACTGTAACCTTAAAAGTGTCTCATTGCAGATATTTGATGGTGAGGAGAAAGTTCAAAGGAGGAATATACCTTTAGCTTAGATGTGATTTGTTCAAAGCCAATTAAAAACCAATAAAATACAAGCCTGAGAGTTTTATTGCATAGTTAGCACCTTTTGGTACAGCTGAAAGTCCTCAGCTGGGAAAGGATGGCTTTCAGAGGGCTGGAATTTTCTGGTCTTACTGCTCTCCTTTAGTGTGAATTTATGGTGACATGATTTAAAAGCTGATAAAGACCTGCTTGAGCATCCCAGTTACTCACATACTGCTGTACAAGAGAGCCTGAAACTGAAGTGGAACATTTTTTATTGTGATCTTAGGCTGGGTTCACGAACAATCATTTTGTTCTTTTTCCTCTCTGTCTCATGTTGGTCAGCTGAAGTGTCGCTTGCAACAAAAGTGGCATAAGATATGAGTAAACATTTTAATTCAGTCTGCTATTGAAGCACTTATGGTTTAATAGAAAATTTTATTTTACCTAATTACCATAAAAGTTGAAACTTTTCATTCAGCTGTATTGAGAGTAGTTAGCTGTGCTATCAGATTCTTAGGATACAGTTTATTTATTGTTTTAATTATGTTCAACATATAAGTGCAAGCAAAAGAGTGCATGAAGGCAAACTCTTGCATTTCTGGCATAATTTTTGCCTAGTTTCATGCTTTTTATGAAATGCTCTAGATTAGGCTTTGCCAATGGTATGGAACAGATCTGAGTGGGTAACAGCAATACCTTTAAAAGCCACTGAAATGAAGACATGTGAAAGAAAAATTTTTGTTATATGCGCACTGCTCAGCTAAGGAGCTTCCTTTTAATCCATGAAAATGTAAAACATGCAGACTATTGAAAGAGCAATTTAAACCAAGAAACAATGCATCATGGTGTTAAAATACTTTAAACATTTTCAAGTTTGTGATCATAATGCATTTGCTAAAGGTCATTTGATTCATAATTCACTTCATTACATGGTGTGTTAAAGGAGGAACTAATTCCAAAACCAAGCTCATGGACCAGAAAGTGGATGTTGACCAGAGGAATCAGCAAAAAATAACATGAGACATAACTGCTGCTGCTGAAAGATCTTGTCATTAAGAAACAGTCTAATCTATAATACCATTGGTAGCAAAAGAGACATCATCCAGCATCACAACAAACTGACACCACTAGTCTGTCTTTCCAACCCTCAATCCTTGCTCCATCACAAATGAAGATTAGAAGGTAAAGACCAATAGCCTCTCCATCTGAAAAGGTCAAGATGTTGAGGCATCACACAGGTGTTTCAGGTCATGCCTGGTTCATTCACTCATAAGTAAATCAAACTTATTTGCACTAAACCCATGCAAAGCAGTATTTTAATGAGAATTTACACACTGGATTGCCGGTTAACTGTATCTCAGTGAGATAGCTTGAGCTACTTAGATTTCATAATCTTTCAGCTTTGCTACAAAAGCGCTATCCCTCTGGATAAAAATATTTCAATGATCAGGAAGCTGCATCACTGCATTGTGGTGCAATAAGGCTCCTCAGTTAGACAGGTTACCCAGAGAAAGCCAAAATATACACTTCACTTCTTATTCCAGCTTTTATGCAGAGAGAGAGAATTTTAAAACAAGTCCTGATTCTCAGTGTTTTCAAATATTCTGTGTCTGCAGTTTGAATTAATTAAAGTTTGGGGGTTGACAGTTATGTTTTTTTATTATAAAAGGATGTTTCATTATTGAGAAAAATCTCATCTGCTCAGCAAAAATAATAAAATGAAGGACTCTCATAGGATTTTCCTAGCTTCTGGGCTGAATGCAGCAGTGTATAAAGATGCCAAAACAAAGACACAGAAGAAAACATGCTGAAGTAAGACAATTCATTGTACACCACTTGCCTGTGACAAGGTAAAGTAAAAAAATGCACAAGAGACACAAGTTAAAACAGATGTTAGTGAAAATGCTTTGTGAATTACTTGAAAGGTATATCAATACTATCAGAGAGAATAGGATATACAGAGCCATAGGTTAAATGCATTATCTGGAAAGTTAAACAAATTTTCATTTAAAAATTATCTATTTACTTTAAAAATGTCTATGCATCTTTTAACCTTTCAGTTTCACATGTAGCCAAAGCATGTCCACTTCCACTTTGGTACAATTAAGAGAATGATAACTTCTGGTGCTACGAAAGAATTTAATAAGATAATTGGTTGCCAACAGAGTAAAGCCTTCCTTTGTCAATAGACAAACTCAATTGTTTAGGAGATTCCAGCACTACAGTCTGATATCTGCTGTTGTTCATTCCTACTGCATGTAAAATCTTTAAAGAATGCTGAGTTGTTTGTGGGGCTGTGTTGTATCTGGGAAATCTTCCTCATAGATATTCAAAATAACTTTTTTTTCTTCTTTCTTTTTTTTTTTTTTTAATAAAAAACTCATATGCTTACAGAACAAAAAAGTAACAGCACAATTGTAAATCTTTCTCCACCAAATTATTTTTTTTAGCTTTACTATATACATGTGCTAGCTATTTCACACTTCTTTAAGGTTTGCATTATGGGTTTTTTGTTTTGGCTTGGGTTGGTTTTGGGGTTTCTTTTTTGTTTATTTGCTTTTTTATTTGGAGTTTTTGGTAAAATTGTTTGCTAATGAAATTACATTGGGGCAAAACCAAGTCATTTTCTTGATTCCTGGACAATTTAAATTAATTGTGTTGAGTACTTAGGGCCAATTACAAAATTAGTCCTTTAAAAAGAAAGAGAGAACAAGAAAAGGAAATTGGATTATTTATTCACTGTGGAGTCTAACAGTCCTGTTAGACCTGATAATAGCCAATACTTTGGAGAGATTTTCAGTTTCTTTTCTAGAAAAAGGAGACTGATTGTGGCAGTTCCATCTGTACAAAATATTTTCTTAATTTATGTAAAACTGAGAAAGAAAAGTCAGTATAGGGACCATACCTCTTTGTGGCACAAGCTCAGTTTCGCAGTCATCAGTAAGAGTGAAACAGTGGAAGGTGTAGGACTACAAGTTCCTTGTTTTGGTAGGTCATCTACTCAATTCGTGTTTTCATACCCAAACCATTTTATGATGTACCTGTTCAGTTTGCTGCCCTCAAAATTTACCTGACAGATAATCTCAAATAGTAATAAAAAATGATTGATACAAACAAAAACAAACAAACAAACAACAACCAAAAAACCCCCAAAAATCCCCCCAAAAAACAAAAACAACAACCAAAAAAAAAAGAATGCAGGGGGGTGGAGGAGATAGAGAAACTGAAGTGTCTGGTGCATGCAACTGTTCTTGCAACTAGAGGTTTATTTAATAGTGTGGTCTAGACAGCATTAACTGCATTGCAAGAGGGTTGTTAGTTTTCAGCTTCTCCCCTTGTCAGTCTGCACACCAATACAGGACTCCCGGCTTTGCTCTTTTCTGTACATGGATACAGTAACATGAATACTCAGCCATCCCTGAAACAAGAACTATGACTGCTTGTGGTGCCATTAAATATGTAGCAGTACAAATTTAAATTTACACAAAGCTCAGTTATGTTGAGCCTACTCTTTATTTTGCTGTCTATATGTTAGATTGTTATGGACAAACGGAAAGCTACTCTACAATGTGTTGCATTATATATTATTGTCAAATATGTTACTTTTGCTTGGAAGTTCTAGTGCTATTTAATGCTTTTTATACTTAATGAAAAATGTAAAAATACTAATTCTACCTTTTTCAATTATCTGCAAAAAAAACCCAGAAAAAATAGTAATGGTCTAGAAATTCAGAAGTAGGGAGAAATACATGTATTTGCAATATTTTTTCGTTTTACCCTTCAAATGAATCATATTTTCTGCTAATTATGTGCATTGCTGCTAGCAATTTATCTTGTTACTTTCAAACTGTTTTCTGTCATGGCGAAGATTTCTTAACATCTTTATATATATGGGAAACTTCACACTTCCATGATTAGCTAATAGAAAAAAGAGAGGAAAGACAAGCAGAAGAGTAGAGATGAACAAAAACTCATTGTCTGCAGAATTCCAGATCCCAGCTGAAGTCTTGACGCATTTCATGCACACACACATACTCATGTCCACACCCAGCAACAGAATTCCAAAAGAATTTTTAAAAAAAACAACCCATGCCTACAAAATCTCAATGCAATAAGAATTCTTCAGAAAATTACCAGATAAATTTATCAAAATCACAAATATTATTAAAGTATTAAAAATGATCAAATCTTACTGTAAACTGTGACCAGTAGACGTTTCCATTTTGGAATTAAATTTTCACACACACCTAAGAAATTATCTTTTGTTGTTCACATTTTTCTGCTCCATGTCTACTTTGTATCCTGTAGATTATTTTTTCTTCCTACTTTTTCATCATTTATTTGATTTTGCAAGAATATTTTTCCAGTTTATTACTGGAAAGCTGAAGGTGACTATTAAAAACCATTGTTGATTATTAATCATTTTTTACAAGAAGCTACTCTACCTTTTACTTCTACATAGTCCATTTCTGTTCATCTTCATTTGTGGAGATAAAAGCAAATAAAATCTAATACACATAGATAACTATTACAAAATATAAAAAACTGTCAAGCAGTAGGAATAAGACTATCTGAAATTTGCAAAGAATAAAAATATGCATTTTAAAGTAAAAAGTAATCTCTGTACAAAGAAGAATTATTTGAAACACCAGACAGGATGGTAAGAGAGAGATGTAGTTGAACTATAAGAACACTTACCTGTCATTCTCAGAAAGAAAAAAACAATCATTATCATCACAGGGTGATTAATACAATTAGTCAGTTATTTTCAAATTAAATTGAAGCTGTGTTCAAAAGATGAGTGTCATACTACTCATTCTGCTAAGGAGAGAAAAGAATAAAGACTATGACTGCCACTAGCATCAGAGTTCAGAAGTCAAAGCGCCCACAAAGTATCGGATCCTCTTTACCCATCCACTAATTTAATCAATATTTACTGGCAGGCCTCATCCCATGATGTAGTATGGCCCTCTTAGAATACTAGACTAAACCCTGTTTTCCTTCACAGCTTCTTTTTCATGCATAGCTAATTTTTTTGTGTGACTTCTCAGAAACAATAGGATACCTCTTCATCTAACACTTAACTCAGGCCTGAAGAGTAAGGTGGGTACAATTATGTCTTAAGAAGCTGAGAACTTCCCTGCTATGGAACTTCAGTGCTACAGATGCAAATGGAGAAAAAAACATTCAAGTGTACTCTTGTCAACAAAATCATTGAAAAAAATACTGAGTTTGGCATAGAAAATACTTTACTGAAAGGAAAACCTATACATGCGGAACACAGTAAAAAAATGGAGTCAATACCAGCCAATAGTAAATTATGTACCTAAACACAGAGAAAGTTTCTACAGATCTTGAACTTAAAAATATGTTGAGTGTATAGTATAAAATATGTTTTTAAATAGTTTCCAGATAGTGAAAGCTCATGAATAACTCTCTTCCCTGGATTTGTTATTTAAGATCTGACTAATAAACATTTGAACAAAAAATCCATTTACTTTCTTTGAAAATCAAACCTATTGAGTTTAAATAAATGAAATAAGAATGTTTTGTAGACTTGTTACTTTTCTTGAGATGGTTTTTAATACAGAACAACAACAACAGAGACCATGTTGTTTGCTAGATATTGCTGTAAAGAACTGGGATGAAATTTTGGCATACATAGTCATGGATTTTAGCCTCAGCAGACTTGGGATTTCACGGTGGTTAGATGCTCAAAAGTATTGTTCATTATGTCTGTTTAATTTTTTAATTACAATTACAAAAACAATTGATACTCTCTTCTGTTCGTGTTTTTTAACAACTTGATATGTTGGCTCCCATATTAATATCTGAGTGTAGAAAATTATTGTTGTTTTCTTAGTCTTTATGGAATTTGAACGAGTGGTGAATCGAAGTAGAAAGTTACCAGCATTTGTTAATAGCTCCCAGGGCTCTCAGGCTCCGAATATATTACAAGATATTTGCAAACTTCTGTAGCCCAGTGCAAATGGAATCCTGTTATTTCATAAACTCCCCATATCACCATATCACTATCAGCTCCACCCTGGAGAAAGATGCTGAAGCTTTCTATCTGTGGATTGTAGAATATCAGTTACAGATTTTATTTTCTTAAAGTTAAAATGGTACTGTTTGTAGATATTTCACTATCCCTTGAAAGCTCAATAAACCCCACGGGCACCATCGCTCCTGACTGTGCCTGTGCCCTCCCACGCTGCGTGGGCCACAGGACCCCATGGCAGGGCTCAGGGGCCATCAGCCGCTGCCCCAGTGGCGCAGCAGCAGCTCTGCAGCTCCGCACAGCCCAGCTCGGCCTGGCTGCGGGCCCACGTCCCAGCCCATCCCCAGGGAGATGCGCAGGGCTGGGGCTGCACTGGTGTCCCCCAGCTGCCCACTTCTGCTTGGAGGTGGGACGGGCCCTGGCATCAGACTCTCCCATGGCCCCCACTCTGCCCTGAGAGTTGCCCCGTGTGTTCTTCCCTACAAGGCATTTTCAATGAATCTTTACTGTTTATCATGTTTCTTGAAGTACCATGTTGCATAAAATGCTAAACATATTGTAATATAAGAAATGAAATTTTATGGCAGCTCTCCTAAATCGCTCAACAGATTGCCTATATTTTAAACTGTGCTTGTCTGCCAATTTACCACACATTATTTTTACAAATAACTTCATACTGACTGTACACAAAGACTGAATGCTTTAAATAGTGAGCCGCATAAACAGGGAACAAGTTAAAGAATAGGAGACTGAAGTACATACAGCTTTCTTGCTTTTTTTGTTTGTTGTTGTTTCAAGTGACGGTTCATTTGAGGTGAGTGAGCTTTGCTGGGGAGAAGCGTAGGTTGCTGCGCGGCGGCGAGAGAGCGAGCGAGCGAGCGAGCGAGGTGTCACCGGGTGTGCGGTCACCGTGCGATGGCCGCGCTGAGCTGCAGCCCCTCCGCTGCCTTGACACGCAGCACAAGTCAATGGCTCCTGAAGGACCCCTCTCAGGGCAACACAGGCATTCGCTCGAGGACATTTCTCTCCTTTTCACCTCCGGAGATGCGTCTGGTTTTCTCCTGTCACTGCTGCCACGGTGTCACTGGGTCCCTGGAGCAGCTAGCGCTAGCAGTATGCTGAGCTGAAGGGATGCCCATCTGTGGTATGAGCGCTGTCGGAAGAGCGGCGTGGCAGAGAACACAGGGCTGTGAGGTCTGCGCTCTCCTCTCCAGCTGTATCTGCTTGTGACAGATTTCAGAACTTGAGTTTGAGGTTTTCTGCACATATGGCTGTATTTGTTACATTTAGCCACATTTTCAAGACTTCTTTCGCAACATAATGGAACCCGAGAGTTTCATGTTTTGTTTAAAAATAAACTTGTTCTCATGCAATCTTATGACTCTGGGATTTGAAGTGATGGGCATGTCAAACCTGTAGTTTAACTAGGACTTCTGAGTAGAGAGGATGAAAGAGACAGAATAAGGACAACTAGAGTGATGCTTGTGAAAAAATCATTCAGTACAAAAGTTTCTTCTTTCATATTGTTTTGTTTTCCTCTTACATGTGGAATAGTGCTTCTGAACCTGGAGGAAACAGTTCCAAGGAGATTGAAATTATGAACTCAATCTGGAAGAATTAGGGAAGAAGGCAAAAATAGCATGAGAAATCTTTCATCCTTTGTCCTGACTTCGCCACATGAACAGTAAACTCCACGGCAGGTAGACTGGCCTGAAGATACATCATCTGTGTGTTGTTAAACATTACCTTCAAAATGCAAGTGTTAAAATAAAAAAAAAACCTTCTGTCTGTCCATCTATCTCTCGGTTGTTCTGGGCTCTTATAAGATATTTGTCCCATAGCCCCTAGATGTGTTTTCCAGGATAAACAGAAACTCCTGTGGCACGAGTTTTTCCAAAAGCTTATATTACTTTAGTAGAGTCTGTCATAATTTTATTGGTAGGCATTTTAGGAGAGAAAGCTTTTTTACTGTTACTGCCCTGACTCTGTTTGATTTTGATTTCAGAGAGGCAACTCATGAACCATTATATCTACAGGTAATTTATGACAGGGATTTTTAAAATACAAATTAGTAAAATATTGCTATATATATATGTATATATATATGCATATATGCTGCATGGCTTTTTGGTCTTTATGTCTGAAATTTCTTGCCAAATGTATGCTTGAATTTTCAGCTTTCTTACTATATTGAGTTTAATTATCTTGTAGTCAATATTTCTAGGAAACAGAGATGTATATATGTGTGTTTATTTTTCTTCTGACAATTTAATCTACTGGTTTTTACTTTTAATTCTGTATTGAATTAACCCTTGCCATAATATCTGAAGTAGATATCGACTATGGGGATTAAAGATGGAGTGTTCCAGGTTTCAGATGAAATTTCAAGAGGAAAATAAATGTCTTCCAAATGTATTAGTATGACTTGCTATAAAATGTCTATTTGTGAATGAATGTAGTTAAAATTCATTAAATTAATCCAAAACTGCTTGTTAAAGAAAATGTTTGATGAACATGTATGATACTAATAAACATACTAGAAACTATCTGCATATATTGCCCTATTTTATCTTTTTACTGCATGAACCAGTCTTCATAATTTCAGAGTATTCTACAAAGTACCAAGAAATTAGTAGAGTCATATGATGTTTTCAAGCATTTGGGTTTTTTCTTTTCGTAATTCAGGAATGTCCTAGCAGTAATGAGAACTGTAATACACCTCCCATAAGTCTTGTGTCTTCCTCATGTGAGACATTCTGTCATGTTGGATTCAAATCTGTCTTACTATCAGAAAGACCTAGTGTTTTCCTCTTTGCCTTTCAAATTATGTACTAACAATAGAAGTACTCACTGAAGAAACCATGGTAACACTGGAAATAAGTTATATCTGCATCACTGTGAATTCCTTTTCATTTTTGCTGTGTCCTTCATTGTAGACATGTATGCAGCATCTCCATTAGCAGCAGTTGCTCTGGTATTTAGAAAAACGGAGGGGGAGCAGGAATAGCAGAGAGAGATCCTGGCTGTGGTTTCCTTTTGAGAAGAATTCAAGAAACAATTCTCATTCTTCAAAAGTCTAAATACACCCTTGTGACTCTTCAGCAAGTGGAAGAGCAGGAAGAAACATGCTGACTTGACATCACTCCTTTTCAAATGACATATCAGTTGTCCTTCCTTCTGCATCACTAATGTAAAGTAAAACCAAGTCCAAACACATACTAGGCACTTTTCTCCCCAGAATCAGGGCCAGACCAAAAATCAATGAAGCTGTTGTCAAATACTGATCAGCAGAAGTTTAAATGTGTCAGAATATGATTCTAGATGGTCAGCAAATAAAGCAATGGATATATCACTTTTCAAAACAAATTAATCATCTCTTCCCCATATTTTTATATCTTCTACACCAAAACAGCAAATAGAGCAGAAAACAAAATCTTTCATATTAAAATTTTTCTCAACACAGGATGACATTTGCAGCTACAGGGCTTGAATTTCATTTGCATGTACTGTTACATCACATCTGCCTTTTTTTTGGACCATGTGTGGACATTCTTTTTCAGTAACTGCTTTGGCACCCAGCTTGAAGATGATGAGATTAATTGTAGACTAATGGCATGTTTAGAATTCATTCCTTTAGAAGCAACCTGGTTTAGTTGTGTGAAGCTTGGGTTGGTTGGTCTGCTTACGGGTTTCTATGCCGAGGAAAACAGAACATTAATTATCACTTCTAATTTTTACATGATGCCTACTCTGTTTTTCACTATGGAGTAGTTTATGCAGTACATTAGGAAAATAAAAGAACAAACACTCCCCTCCCCCCCCCAAAAGTAAACCTAAACAAAAATGGGCCACCAAACAGTTCTCAACACAGCTGTACAAGAAGAAGATTCCTCAGTTCAAAAACCTGAATGAACAAGCCCCTCAAAAGATTGAGTTCAGACTTATTTTGGACAATTGAGGAGTGCTAGTGTACCTGTGGGAAATGTGTTTGTGCCCATTCCTCTAAACTACTTTTATTCATTATGCCTTAATGAGTGGTGGTATGCACTGTGCTAGAGTGTAGCATTGAATATATTTTGATCGCCACCAAAATCACCAAATCAGTAATGCAAGCTTGTACACTTACAAGGAAATTTAACAATTTGCAGAACGATGTCCTCTTTTTTGGGAGAAAACGTTGCGTACTAAATAGAAAAATTTTAGAATGGATCAGGAAAGTTGATTTTAAATAATCATAAACAATCTATACCCATCCTTGTCATGTCTGCAGAAATGCAAACAGGTTTTCTGTCTAGTGTAAATATTCCTACAGTTTTTTCTGTCTCCTGTTTTGTGCTGACATATATGGAATTTTTTGAGTACTCACTTGAGCAGAGGAGACAACAATGTCACCTTTCTTGTTGATACATCTGCAGAACTGAGCTTGGATAACCCCAGCTCTGTGTAGTCAACATCTGTGTGGATAACTAGAGGATGGACTGGCAACAGAAATGAAGGATAAAAGCATGATGCAAAAAAGAGGTTAATTGTTAGAATATGAAAAATAGAGAAATGAATTGCCCAGTTGAAAAAGATGTGAAACAAAAATGGACAAAAGATAGCAAAACAGAGGAAGCCCTAGCAAACAAAAGAAGAAACAAATTAGTGTGACAACATGAGAAGCTTGTTTCCTAATCCAGCAAGAGAGGTGTTGTGAGCACTGAGCTGAGGTATTTTACTTCATAAAAGCATAACGTCATTCTTTTTTAAATCATAAATATTTAGACAAGATAGTTTGGTTGTATATATAAAAGGTAAAAGGTAAATTTTCATGTATTTTGTTTTTTGTCTGACTTGTTTTAGTGTTACTTATTTTCTGTAGTCTAATATGAATGAAGTATTTACATCTCAAAATGGGGCTTTTTTTTTCTATACACCAAAGAAAAGCTTTTTAGTTGTGCTGTGGTCATAGAATAATGCAGCTTTCATTGCTCTGTGATGTTTTATTCCCTTAAGAAGGTAGAACCTTAGGGTGGAGGTATGAAGAATGCTCTTCATCTTTAAGCCTAACATCAGTCAAACATCTACAGAGTTTTTTATTCCTTTTTCTACCCTGTGCACGCATAGAAACATTTGATCTCAAGTTCTGAAGAAAATTTGGGAAGAGTACTAAGGGAAGGGTTTCATCTTTGGAATATCTGTGTAAATGTTTCCTGTCTGTAACTTCCTTGAGGAAAAATTGAATTTAAACTGGGAAAGCTGCAAAAAAACTCGCTTTCAGAATAGGAAGCACAAATTACAATAAAACTAAAATAGTTTAATTATAAAAATTATTAAAAATAATATCATTCAAACAAGAACAATAAAAGTAAATGTAAAAGCAAATGACATTTTTAGAAATAAATAAGTGAACTAATAACTTGTAATTCAGACAAATTTTGTGACCTGATAAGAAATGACCAATGGTCTTGGAAATATCTCTGTAAAAATAACATTGTGGATATTACATTTCGTGTCACTGCTTAATGTCCCATATCAAATGAGCAATGCTTGAAAACTGGACAGTGTTAGAGATGGCTGGAAGGAGAATGAGAAAGCATGAATGTTCTCACTTGGAATTGTAAGCAAGCAGCAATATCTCCTTGAGTCATACTACTACCAATAATAAATATTTAACAGTTGGAATATAGCCTTGTCTAGATACAACATTTGCACTCTTTTAATTAAAATTTTTTCTTATATCTTCAGCTGAACCATATAAAAAATGAAATTAGATGAAGTGCTCTTAATACTGGTGGCTGTAACAAGACTAGATCTAAGAATAAATCTTAAAAGCAGTCTGAAAAAAAGAAGGAACTATACCTGGATTAAAGGACAAAAATATTTCCATGTTTAGACTCTATAATGCAGAATTTTTTTATTGCTTAAAAATCTGTATATTAAATTCGTGGGTTACGAGATAAATTTTAAAGTTTTCTTGCTAAATCTGTTGAAGTAAATTATTCTCTCATGTTGGTATACTATGGAATTACAGTGAAGAATAGATATTTTATTCAGTAGGTAGATCACATTAGCAAGAGTTGAAATAGAAAGAAATTTGGCTCCATGTGGTTTATTCTCATATTCAGCTGGAAGAAATATAAATCTTAGTATCATCTGCAATTCTAAAAATCCAAGCAGCTCCTTGCAGGATGTGAGAGTGATTTGGAATAGAAATCAGAGCTGCTTAGTAGATGTTTTAATCCCAGGAAAGCTCTTATTTATTTCAAGAGCAAGTTCCTTCCTACAGTATTTCATTAATTGTATAAATGGATTTTTGAATGTATGTGGTTGTCGTTTCTGATGTTCAGAATCTGAGCAGAGGATGATAGTAAGGCTGAAACAAACCTCCCTTTCTAATTTGCAGAGGCTTTAAGAAATTTTCCATTGCTGTTGTTGTTATAATTATTTATATACATCTATATACATATAATATATATACATATATATACATAATAATATATGTATGGGAGACTGTGGTAAATTACAGAATCATTAAATCATTAAGGTTGGAAAAGACCTCTTCAATCACTGAGTCCAACCATTGAAATAGTAGTTTCAGGTCCATCCCTAAACCATGTCCTTAAGCACCACAAAGTCAATTTTATGGAGAGAAATTTTAAGAAAGAATTCTGATTAAATTATTTTTTCAACTCTATTGTGTAACAACACATGAAAAATCTATTTTTTCTGAATTTATATTACAATATTTAAATAGAAAGATGCATGCAGGGCTATACTTGTGGATCATTTAAAGATCAAAAAAAGGAAGTGTCCATTAAATGTAAGGCCTTAATATGTCCTCTGTATATTAATATAATAGAACTTACTGTGTTCTAGATTACGTTCTAATATTTTCTGGTGGAGTAACACAATTCACATTGATTTAAAGTGTATTTAATATTGTTTTTGTCAAAATCTAAAGAAACATAAAGAAATGGCAAAAAGTACTCTGAAATCTCTGTCCTCTGAAAGCCCAAGAAATGTTTCAATTTATGGATAAGATTTACAAAACACTTAAGATCTAATTTACATTTCAAAGTTCCCAGTTCCGCCTTGGATTTATGCACCAGTGGCTGAATGTCAGTGAGCACATGAAAAAATTACCCAAACACTGATAGGTTAAGTGAAACTGATGGTGTAGCTCATGAAATTCTGAGGACCAGAGCCCTGTCCTACCAGGACTTTACGTCAGATGTCTTATTCACAAAAATGTAGCATATAGGAGAGAAAGATCCCGGGCAAAAGGCTGGATCAATTATAACCCTGTTTGAGGTGAGAGGTTTTGGATCACATTCCTAGTCTGCCTGAACCTGTATTTTGGGCAAATGCCCTAAGGTGATCAACGAGAAAGTATAAAATCTTGGTCCTACATGATCAAATTCTTCCTTTTTCTGTGACCAACAGAATATTCTTTGGGACAGAACTGTAACATAGAGGCCAGAGTCCTCACCTGTGGATTGCTCTTTGCCTCTTTGGGATCAGAGATACCTCTTTGCTTCTTTTGGATCTAAGTTTTTAAAAACTAAAGGAGTACAAGTGGAGTGGCCTCTGAAAGAGGGTTGTGCTGTTCAGACCTCCAATGATTTTCACATTGACTTCAGATGAAAGACGACTTTGATACTTCACCATGTCTGAACTGAGGAACTTTAACTGCTAAGATTTTGGCTATTCTATTACACATAATGGTGTTTTCTTTGTAGTAGAATACTAATTTCTGGACAATTAATAGGAGAGGGTTTCTACCATGGTATCTCAGTCAGAAAGAATCACCTATCTGGCTAGGATTAGACATTGATCTTAAATAAAGAGTAGATGCTTAAGTTATCTCAGTTTTTCAGCATTCCAGTTCATGATTGGCTTAAACAAATAAATCATTACTTCCAGATTTTCCCTTTAGGCAAATCGTTGCATAGTTTGGTGGGCTGCCCCCTCAAATCAGAAATGGGTATTCTGTGACATGGCAGGAGCTCTGAGATCATGGTACTCAGAATTGCAATAATGGCATTTGTTTGAGTGTTTAAGTATAACCTGTAAGTTTCTTGAATAGCAAACATTTTCCAGTCAGAGCTGCCTGAAAGTTTATGACAAAACCTGAATCTTGGTCTGTTTTTGCTGATCTTCAGAGACTTTAAATCATATCCATAGGCTTATAGTCATGCTGAATGGTAAAGACAAAAAACAGGTCTGAAAACCTGTATGAGATAGAAGTTCAATACAAGTTTGCAAGATAACTAACAATGATGCTATATTATTCAAATTAGTATTATCAGTGCAATGCTGAATAATTTAGAAGGCTCATTAAGACATTGTGAAAAATAATGAACTGCTAATGGAAGAAATGTAAATCACAGTAAAAAACCTCACAGTAACATCGTAGATTTATGTAATACAATTTTACATTTTTTATTTTGCATAATTAATGGCTAATGTTAGCATGGATATAAGTACATCTGATCAAATATAATGCTTCTGAAATTCACAATGTAAAAAGGAGTACAGATAGAAGTAACCCTGCAAAGGGAACATTTCAATGAAGTGCAATTGGGAGGAAAATTCCTCAGAATGCTCTTTACCACCTTGTCACCTCTCTTTCTCATGACTCTCCATAAGGATTGTCTAAGTAGTGTGTATTGGGATTTAGTCACGTGCTAAATCCTGCCTAATTAGGAATTGTATCCATTTCAAAATTCTCTGTTTTATGTAACAATGCAATTCATCTACTTCCCAGGATTCTCCCTAATTTTTTAATAGTTCCCTTGGTACTTAACATTAGTCATTGCTGTTTAAAGGAGGCTGCTTTGGACAGAGTAATCACCTGCCTCACAAGCAGGGCTCTGCAGATATTGAGATTTAATTAAAAAACAATGTTGACTGCATCTGCATTGTAGAAATTTTAAAAAAGAATGCAGCTATGTTAGATGGACTGGTGTTTTGCATTTGCATGGAAGCAGGGATGGCTGCTCTGAGAAGCTGACAGAAGTTTCCCCCATGTCCAGCAGGGCCAGTTCTAGCCAGCTCCAGGATGGGCCCGCTGCTAGCCAAGACCCATCAGCAATGGTGGTAGTGTCTCTGGGATATCAGATTTAAGGAGAGGGAAAAACTGCTGGGCAACAGCAGCCAGAAAGAGAAGTGAGAATATGCAAGAGCAATAATGCTGTGAGCACCAAGGTCAGTGGAAACGGCAGGGAGGAAGGAGGTGCTCCGGACATGGAGCAGAGATTTCTCTGCAGCCTGTGCTGAAGACCATGGTGAAGCAGTCTGTCTTCCTGCAACCCACAGAGGTCCACAGTGGAGCAGAGATCCACCTGCAGACCATGGAGAATGTGCCTGTACTGGAGCAGGTTTGCTGACAGGACTCGTGACTGCACAGGGAATCAATGCTGGAGCTGTGTGATGCCCAAGGACTGCACCCTGTGTGAGGGACCCATGCTGGAGAAGCTCAGGGAGGGACCCCTCACCTAGAGCAGGAGAAGAGTGTGAGGAATCCTGTCCCTGAGGAAAGAGGAGCAGCAGAGAAGTGTGATGAACCAACCACAGCCCCCATTCTCCATCCTCCTACACCTCTTGCAAGGAAGAAGTGAAGAAAACTGGGATTAAAGTTAAGGCTGAGAAGAAGGGAGGGCTAGGAGCTGTTTAAAAGATTTAGTTTAATTTCTCATTGTACTTTGTTTTGATTGGTAATAAATTAATTTCCCCAAGTCAAGTCTGTTTTGCCCATAATAATATTGGGTGAGTGATCCCTCCCTGCCCTTAATCTCAACCCTGAAGCCTTTCCTTGCATTTTTTGTCCCCTGCCCAGCTGAGAGGATGAATAGAGCACCTTTGGTGTGCACTTGGTGTCCAGCCAGGGTCAACCCATAACAATTGGATCTATCTCAGTAGATGATCAGAGGCACTTTCTCTGCTAACTGGGAATTCAGACAAGCTGGATCAATACCTTCCTGGAGAAGTCATCTGTAATTCTGGTGTGACAATATCTCTGTTAGTTTCCAGCTGAGATGGGAAGATTGTAGTGAATCTACAGATACTGGTAATTTATATTGATTTTTCTGTTAAGTGTTACTGTGCTTTTGTGTTGTCATGATTTTGTACCAAAATTCATTCCCAAGCTTTTTTGTGACTCAGGCCCTCAATAACCTTCCTGGTGTAATGCGTAATGAAAAAGAAAGAACCATGAAAAATTCTAAGAGGTTGCTTAATTAAAACAGTCAATGCAAACTACAGACAATTTCCCAGGATGCTGTTGTAGACAGAAATGTTTGCGCTAGGGTGAAGTCAAGAAAAATTTCTGGATCTTGTATTTACTATAATTGACTAAATAAAACACAGATATAACACTAGCAAACCAAACTTACCACATTTCATACTGTTCACCTTCCCACTCTGGAACAGATAGTATTTTCCACTACTTGTTCCAACAGATAGGGCGTCAAAGGCTTTTGCATGTCTTAGGCTTTTATAGCACCAGAGTATTTGCCAGCTTTGTCAGGTGCGAGTAGTGAATGTCAAGTGGATTTATCTGGCCATTCAAAGCAATTCTTTCATGTGCTCTACTTTCAATTATAGCTTCAGTTGACTAATTTGCAGTGTTGTGCCATTTTTTCCATCAAAAATGAATCAGTCATGCTTAGAGGTAATGAGCCAAACTGTGTGGGTGTGTCCTCACCAGCACACAGGGTAGAAACCAAAATAAGCTTCTCATAGCATCAAAAATACCATTTTATGTTTTAGGGCTTGCTAGCCTCAAGTTAAAACAAGCAGCATATAGATCCCCTACTAGGAAAAAAGATTTTGTTTATAGTTTGTTTTTTTTAATATATATATATATGTATATATATATACATATATATATATTTAATCAGTGTGAAAGATGAATCATTGCCTGCTATAGTTTTTTCATATACTTAACAATTATTGTTGTGTTCCAGTTGAGTTTAGAGTGCTGAGTAGCAGGAAAGAAAATACCAATTTTTTAAATCTACAGCAAAAGTCTGTCCACACACTTCTGTAGCTTCCAGAACTGAAACATAGTTTCTTTAATAATGTAATACCTATATTAAAACAAAAATAAAGATGCAAAGGTTTCTACTGCTTTAAGCAAGAAAAGGAAAGTGTGCCCTTAACTAGCTATAGTGCTCCAATAAACATTATAATAAATAAATCTGCCTGAAGTGGGTGGAATCAATGCCAACACTGTGTGCAGTCAAATATTGCCACAGTAGCAGAATCTCCACTTACTCAAAAATATGTCATTTTTTAAAAATAACTTACCTACAGAATGGGTTAGGTCTTCTGAAAGAACATCTTTGTCTCTCCTTATAAGAGCACACTCAGGATACATATAAATATTGATCATCTATTTTTAATGTATGAGTCATAACTAGAAAAGATTAAATGACAACCTAAAAGAAGATAGGACAGTTTGGCCATTGTATTCATCACTAAAATAAAAATAAAGTGCAAACCTGCACTTTGTGATAGATAGTTGAATCTATTCTTAGTTTAACCCCAGATTTAGAAACATTGCTGAAAAATTGTAACACTACCGTAAGTACAAAGAACATTGTGAATAGAAGGAAAAATACATACTGATTTGAACATTTATACTTGTTATTTAAGCTGAATTACTGTTGAGATCATGGAAGGCTGTTAGCAGGAAAAGTGAAAGAAGGGCTTGCTTGATAAGCAGTGGAACCCCAGTGTTACATTCTCATCTACTCAAAATAAGAATCTGCAGACCAAAAGAGTCAATGAGGAAAAGATTCAACCTAAAAACAAAGGAAGAGGACCTAGAGATGCCCCAGTACGATTTTTAGACTGTAGCAACTCATGAAAACCGGAAACTCTAAAATTAAATTCTGTCAATGTAAGGGCATGAGGGAAAGACAACAGAAAGGGTACATACACATAGACATCTGCTACTTTTAATTTCTTTGGGTGCTGTAAATGAGAGGCTGTTTGGGGGACAGGTTGTAACATTGAGCCATTTTAGTGTTCACAGGTCATAAAAGCAAATTTTTGCAGGACTAAAGACTATAGTTTGATAAGCGACTAAATAGAAGAAATTCAGTCAGAGAGACTCTGAATAAATGAGAAGGCATGGCCTGGAAAAAAGGACACATCTGAAGAACTGGAACAATTTACAATTCCATGCAGTATATCCAGAAATCCAGGAATTTTTCTGCAATGTATTATGAAAAATAGGGCACTTATTACAATTATTTTGCAGTTTGCATTCTTCTGTAGTTTCTCTCTCTGCCATTAACTTCCTCTGTCACCTTTGGAAATCACTGAAGCCTAGATCATCAAATACATTTTGGGACCCATACATTTTGGTAAGTCACTGATACTTACATTTCTTTAGAATCTGGGCATTATTAGGTCATACAATTCTCTACTTAGTACAAAGAGTTCATGATACTATTTGATGTAATTCTCTGAATCAACTCCTGGATCATAGATACAAATGGAAGATACACAAATTTGTCAATGGAAAGTGTTGGATCAGGCAAATAGGGGAAGAAGCCTTTCATAGAATGGTCCATTGTGAGAACACTTTATAAGAGAAGGGTTGACAACCACTGAGTAGCTCTCAAATGCACTGAATAAGCTTAAAGACTCTTGGAGAAAAGTAGTAGGGTACTATGTGCATTAAATTGAATGAGGGAAGTGTGACCATAGAGGAAATCATGGTTTGAAAATTTTAGGAAGGAAGAACTTAGGGGTAATCTCTGGACCAGAATGTCTGAAGTTCTGGGAGAGGTAGAGGCCCCAGAGACAGGAAGTACTAGAAGCTACTACAGGCCCTGCATGAGATCTGTGGGTGAAGATGTGGCTAAAATCCTCCTGTTGGCCTTGCAAATTCTTTCCACACTTCATCCTCTCTTTTCTTTCTTAGGATGAGCTCATTGACTCAGGCATCAGTCCGTGCTCTTGGATCTCCATGGCTTCCAGACCTGCTGGTGCAGGCCAGCTGCCTCAGAGCGTGTGTGCAATGAGCCCATCATGTTCTACATCTCCCTGCATAGAAACATCCCCTTAGACTGAAACCAACACAGAATATCTGTGCTGTTCATTTCCTCTGAGTTCTTTCTTTTACTGCATTCTTTTAGTTTTACTGAGTGCCAGGTCATGTCATATGTAGAAATTTGAATTCTTCACAAAACATCCAGGTGATCCTAAAGAATCCACCGATGATACTTTGGTATCAATGTTAAAATTTTTACAACTCCTGCTTATATCCATTTTCCTGGGGTGTTGTGTTTCCTGCGAGTACTTAGATCAAGCATTAGTTTTAAATGAAACTGGCATTTCTAAAAGAATTTACAGTGAAGAGCAATATTTTACCGCTGCAAGGTAGTGATAGCAACACACCTACAAACTGGTATTTGAAAGTTCACGAAACTACACAGAATTGTTCATAAATAGTTTTGAATACATGTAAGGAGCTAATTTCTTTCAAAGACCGGAGTGCTTCTCACTAATTCAGGGTTTTTTTCCAGTGAGAGGATTTTTTATGAATTTTACTAGACAAAGGAACCTACTGTGATATTAAAAAGTCCATAAAGCTCTGTGAGTCCATTCAGTCTTCATAAAGCCAGATAATTTCCACTGACTTCAGAAGATAATGGATCAAACTCCTACTAAACATGACAACATCTGTCACTGTGTGCGTGTGCATGCAATATTGTTATCTTGTTTAGGTTGTTCACTATTTCTTATCAGCTTATCATCCTGTATAAATTAGTGTGTGTTAAAACATAGCTCCTTTTTAGTGGGTCTAGATGCATAATAACTCTCAACATCTGTGGTCAGGGAGAAGTCTCTCACACAGAGTTTATTTTAGATTTTAAGCTGGATGAATGAATGCTTTAGACTACCTTTAGCCTGAAGTCCTGTCTCACAATAGAGGTCAAAAGGCTTTTATACCCTCTATACCATGTTTTTGAATTAAAATAAAGATGGTATCTAGCCTAATATATCAAATAGGTAACATGTATCTTACTAATATACAACTGTCATAAAGTTGTATAAATATTATGTAGTAATTAGAAGCAGGCTTTTACCAGCTTAGTTTTTGTTCTTTGAAGAAAACCATTGAGGTGCTAGAGCATGTCAAGAGAAGGGCAACAAACTGGTAAAGGGTCTAGAGCACAGTTTTTGGGAAAAGAGGCTTACAATTTAAGTCCTGTGAGGAGTGGCTGGGGGAGCTGGGGCATTTATACTGGAGCAAAGACTCAGGGGAGACTCTCTACTGCTGCCTGAAAGGAAGCTGTAGCCAGGTATCTGCCTCTTCACCCAGGCAGCTAGTGACAGGACAAGAGGAAATGGCCTCAGGCTGTCCAGGGCAGGCTCAGGTGGGATATTAAGAAAAATTACTGGAAGAGTGGTTAAACATTGAAACAGGGTCCCTGGAAAAGTGGTGGAATCATCATCCTTGAAAATGTTCAAAAATGGAGTAGATGTGGTTCCTTGTGATATGGTTTAGTGTCCATGGCAGTATTCAGTCGAAGGTTGCACTTGATAATCTTGGATGTCTTTTCCAACCTTGGTGATTCTATGACCATATCTATGATACACATATTTCCTTATCTTCACATTTTTCTATGCAAGAAGTATGGTAAAAATGCGTGAAACAAGAAATCAATGTATGTTTTTGTAAACTGTCACTGAAAAGAGCAAAGGAATCCATTTTATTCCATTGTAAGTTCTTATGTTTATTGCAAAAGGATTTTTTTGCATGTGTTGTACTGCTCTCTGCATAGCTAGGGGAGGGAAATGCTAAAAATACTGTATTAGTACATTTAATTGTATAAATGCACAAATTAATGTGACTATAACCTAATCATAATGTCGGATATGTTTACCCATTTTGTGGAATGAAAAATCATTGAGTTAAGCCCTTCAGATTTTTTGAGGACAAAAATCAAGGATAGAAAAAGGCACTTTTCCATGGCTTTCTTTAAAAGACATGTTTTCTAGATGAAGTTTGAAATTGCACAGATGATTTGATCTGTGGGTGCCTGAAAGTGTTGTTTTAGATGAGTTTCTTGTTTTACCATCTCTTAGTCTAATTTAAAATACCTTTATTCCTTGTTTTCCCTTTTGCAGAAATAAGCCATGTAGCACAACCAAAGACCTTATATCGTGTTGAACCAGCAATCCTACTGTGCAAATTTTGTAATTGTAAATTACCTGAAACATACCTGAGGAACCAAATGTATTTGACTCTCAGCATTTGATTTCCCTCTCCACAGGCGATCTTATGTCTACATTGCAACTAGAGGCACGATTGCAGCACCTATAACTATAGTTAAACTTGATTGCATCCGGCTAGCTGAAGCAATCATTGAACAAAAGTCATGCCTGTAGTTAAGTTTCTGAAAGTATGTTCTCATAGGCCCACAAGGAAACCTGAGCTGATAACTTTTGATTGCTTTCTCCTGCTAAATTTAATCTAATTTAATGTAATTTAAATTTAATCTAATTTGAATTTAACCAGATACATCTTTTTAGGCTGTACTCGTGCATCTCAGATGAAGGGTCAGCATGATCTTAGATAGAGATAGATAGATAGATTCCAAGAATTCCAAGAATACTGGCCTGAGGGTGATTTTAAAAATGCTTATTTTATAGCCATAGTATTTTATGTTTATTACAATCAGAATAGAAGTAGAATGGGTAAGTGAGAATTTTTTTCAGTTTTTGAAAAAAGAGGCTTACACTTTAAAAAACTGTGGTCTGTGTCACTGCTATTATAATAATCATACTGTAGGAAGAGATGCTTCATCAAAGGCATTTTTTTCTTCAAACCAGAAAAATGATATTGGGGGAGTCATCTTGAAAGATTATTTGAGGAGGTGATGGCTTTCAATTTCCAGTCAGGTTTTAGCATTACTCTGCAGTATAACTGGTGAGAAGAATGACATGTAGTTATGGTTATGCATATGGTTATGTATATGGTTATGTATATGGTTATTTTCTCTGCTGAAGACACTTAGTAAGGTGTTGCATAATATAAATGAGTTATTTTCATATACTGCATCAATGATATATTAATATATTATGATATATGTTCTTCTTAAAGCAATGACTTTTAAGACATTCAGTTTCTTCATCAGAAATCATTTAATTGTCCCAAACCCATATTTTTTAATTGTTTTTACCATTAATAATGTGGTTTTATTTCTTTTTCAAAATTTAATAGGATTTAAATAGAAAAAATTAATAGTAAACAGGGAGATTGGAATTGAAGGGTATTATTTTTTAAAACCATGATGTTTTTCAAAATGAACACCTGAGTTCCCATCATGTTTAGCATTCCTTTCTAAGAACAGTATATTTGACAGCTCTGGATTTTTCATCTCAGTGATTAATTTAATAGGGAAAGATCTTCAAAATACCTCTCAAATTTCTCCCGTTAATATGTCAGTAAGGCTTTTCCCTTAATTATTTTTAAATATATTTATGAATTAATTTTTTTACTTTCAAATAATGCTCTTTTATAATAGCCATTTGAAACTCTTCCTACTCCTGGTACCACCATTTGTCTTCTCTAAAAGAATCCTTCGGAGTTTTACTTCTGTTACTTAAACTACAATTAGTTATCACAGTAAAGCAACAATCTACAATTCAATTCTATCAGTATAGTCTAGAGGAAACTATCAATAGCTGTATAGAGAACTATTAGTTATTCAATTCTTAGTTCTCCTGCTATTAATAACTTTATTTTTATGTAAAAAAATCTCTACTAGCAGGTGAATTTTTGTATTTCCACTTCTTCAAGCATTGTAAGAAGTGGCATGATTTCACTATGTAGTCACAGTTTTAGAAATATCAATTTATTTAAAAGATTCTCATATACATAGGTTGGTGCATTAATTTTACATACAATAATTAATATGGTTATAAAATGTTGGTTAAAATTGTTATTTTTTATATAGTTATTATAAAATATTAGATGAAAGTATTTGATAAATAGTTATTAATCTAGGACAAGTACAATGCTTTTGAGAGAAGCAGTGGTAACTTAGGCGAGAAAACTTAATTTTCTGTTGGCAGGAAGTTCTGGTGGAAAAATTCTCAACCACTTCCTAACGTGAGCATTTGCCTAGTCATTACCATCAATTCAGTTTATGCGGGTACTGAACGATTTTCTGTGAATGTGCAGGAATTTCTGCAGTCACATGCACGTCACTGCTTGGGCACCAGTTAAGCTGCTGTCCCTGCCTCCTGCTGAGGTGCTGCAGCACCCTCAACCACCTGCCCACGACTGTTAAACACCCCCTTGGCTCCCCAGGGAACCTGGCTTTCTGGCCATCTTCTTTCCAAATGTCTTTCCAGCTGCCACATGTCCTCCCTTCCCTCCCAAGCTATTGCTGTCGTTAGAGAAGGACCCAGAACATCACATCACCATTAGCAGATTGATGCCCTCTGCAAATCTGTGAGTGCTCAGCCATTTCATCACACAACAGGCTGGCGTGGAGGGTGCGCAGCCCCGCACAGTCACTGCTGTCAGCGCGTTTAGAGAGCATATCTCAAGCCCCAGAGATTTCATGTAGATTAGGAAACAGATTTTACTAGGCTACTTGGTCTGCTTGGTAGACAAAATAAAAATGTGTCAGACAAAAAGACATATTTTGCTACAGCCAAGCAGGATCCAAGCTCTACTCTGCACTCAAATGCTTCACATTTGTAGGTATGAAATTCAGAGATACTCACAAAACTTCTAATGGAAAGACAAAGGCATACTAATTGAAAATAGGCATATTTTTTTCTTCCCATGTATTTTGAGAATTAGAACTTGGATGTTTCTATGTGAAGGAATCAGAGGAATTTTGAAAAATTAGAATTTTTAAAAGATCTTCTTCAACAACCTTAGTAGGAAAATACCCAACTATATGAATGAACGTAGCTAACACACTCTGAAATGGGAGCAATTGTTAAAATTGATTTATAAATTATAGAAATTGCTTCTGAGGAGCCTCCTTGGGGAAATTAATGCTCAGGCCTGTCCTAGAATAAAAAAATAGTTGTCTTCCTGCTTCCCCTTCTTGATGGTGAGATTCTGAAATTAAGGTCATTTTACCCCCTTCCCAAAGAAATAATATTATTAAATTATCCAAATTCTTTTGCATCTTTTTTTTGTGTATACAGATTCTCACATTTATTCAAAATCAGTGCACTTTACAATAAACCTTTGCTCTGATGGTCAATTTATTATTTGCTCTTAAAATCTAGCAAATAATTGCACAAGCAATAAAGATTACTGGCATGCTCTGTGTATTCCAGGTCACAAAACCACTCAGCATTTTGTTGCCCAGGCCATTTGACAGAGAGTCACAAGAATATTTGATCCTGGTACCAATTAACTCAACTGAAAACTGTCAACAGTGCATTTAGTTATGAATGAAAAGTGATTCACTATTTGGGAATAGAAGATACTTGCTAGAAGTAAAAAAAAAAAAATAATAAAATCACAAAATAAGTAACATTTCTAGGCATTTGATTTTATTTTAATTCATGTTTATTCTGTTTAATTTAAAGAAAATATCCACTCATCTTGCAGATGATGTGCTGGAAACAACCTGATTTCCTTTTCTGTTTTCCTATAGAAACAGTGCTCCCATATTGTAATCATTCAGCAAAAGATCCTTTCTGAGATTTCATGAATTAGCTGAAAGATTTTCATTTAATACACTCATCATAAGAGATCAATGAGCAATAATAGCACATAGCTCTTTTAATTTTTAATGTAGTTTAACCATTTATTAATTAATTGGACAACTTCATTGATGCTAGTAGCAAACGTTCTCGTGTTCCTTAGCATGGAACACTGCTTTCAATGCAATTCCAACTGAGTATGCAGCATTTTCTCATGCAATATTGCAAAAGAACACAAAAAGCGCTACAAGCTGCTCCAAGGGCAAGACTGGATCATATCAAAGTCAACTGCAAGATCTGTTGAGTCAGGGTGCCTCTTTTTTGTGTAGTCTTGTAAGATCTTATACATTGCAATGCAGAGGGCATGTTAAGGCATTGATGTATGGCTGAGATCTCTGTGTACTCTGTGCTCTGTGTGCTACAAAAATAACAGAAGACTTGGAAGGGCACTGTGACGGCAGCATGAATCATTTCGTAAATATGTTGTGAACCATTATCTAACAGTTAGAAATTCCTACAAAAATGGTTTAAATGACATCACTGCCATTCCAAACATATAGAGAAATTATCTGTGTTAAACCTAGGTGGTTTTTTGTGCAAGAGTAAAAAAATAAGAGCTAGTGATGTGTGAGAAACATTACAGTCAGTTTTGTTTCCACTCCTGATAACCAGTATCCCTTGGAGCTGAACTGATGAAGGTCAGGTTTGAAATGAGTGTGAAGTGAGACTCAAATCCAGGCTTTTGGATATATAGCAAAAACCCTCAGCCTCCCTGTAACTGCATGTTCTTACAGAAATGTGTGCACCTCGGTGCAATATGTTTGGACAAGCTGAGATGAAATGATTTTATTTAAAACAGATGCAGTTTTCTGACTGCTAAATTAACTTTGGAAGCTGTTTTCATTAGCCTGATCTTAGTGAGCATCTGTTGAGAAACTGAAGTTCCCATATCTCCTGTTCTTTTCTGAGGAAGTCCCTACTGGAATGTTTGCTCGTCATTGGTGATTTGTCATTCCCCAATTTCTGGCTTTTAAAAATTTCAGTTCTTTCCTCCATTTCCCCTTGAGAGTAGAAAGTTGTGAAATTTTGTAGTGTGACTGTGTTTTACTCAGGTTTTGATTGCACCATCTTGAAAATAGCATGATGCAAAGACAGAACCTAGAACGCATAGTTGAGTGAAGGCACTGAACCCAAATTGTTCTTTATAGATTCATGTATGTTGACTGTTGTGAGACACCTCCTCTGCCTTCACCCAATATTTTCTGATACCATTGGTCAGTTTTGACCAAATTTGTCACTTCAGAATAAATATTATTTGAATGTTTATGAAAATAGATAGCTGTACAGAGGAAAGATATCCTATTAGTGTTCCCATGGAGAAAAATGCTATTGTGATATCTTCTTAGTATACATAAGGGAATCCAATAAAATATTTGTTTCGAAATAAGGATGTACAAATATTGCAATCCCTTCTTGAAGGCATTACCAAAACTAAAGTTCCACTGAAGTGAAATCAAAGTTCCTTTGATTTCCCGTGACATCAGTGGACTTAAAATGAATTTTTCGTCATTAGCTGAACAGAGCTACCAGCCGATTTTCTCATTAAGTGCCAAGTGATTCAGGCAAATCTGGTAATTGAAGTGTTTACAAAATGAGATTGTTCAAATCACTTGCTTTCACACATCTTGTCTAAATCCAGTTACTTCCAGTTCTGCAAAACATGATTTTTCTTTTTTTTTCCTCATCTTTGGACTTTTCTGAACTAAAAAGTTGCACTGATATATATCATTTGAATGGTCTTTACTGTCTATAAATTTGAAGTAGTTATGTATAATACTGCTTATTTAGAATATTATTTTATTTCAAAAAAGGAAAAAAACCAGAAGAATTTTTTACATCCTAGCTAAATTTTATGCATCCCTTCCAGTTTAAAACATTCCATGAGTCTGTGATTTCTTTCCTAAGTACTGTAAAGCAACCATCAATGCTAGCTAACTTAATTGTTTTAGTCAAAACCTTCAGCCATAATTCACTGTTTTAACTACATCAACAAGATTTCACTGCTGAGATAATGAAATTTATTTCATTTAAAATATAATACATTCCATGATTACACACTGTATGTGGTATGTCTGTTTGTTTCCCCTGGAGGGAAGATATATCAAATTTATTAAGTTCCTACAAGTTTCATGAAAACAGCTGTATAGGAAACAAATACTTCTAGTGAGAAACAAGCTGAGCCTGACTTATTGCATGTCTGATTATCATTTTTGCTTTCCCCCTTATTTCACATACACGCACCATACTCTCCCATACATACAGGAGGTTAATGATATATTTCCACTGTATTCAGTTGGTTTGTCCATTTAAATTTTTTTCCTTTTCCTTCTTTACTCTATGCTTAAACTACAGTTTCGTGGTTTTCATAATTTCCTTAGTATTGCTTCAGCCTCTGCCTGAACAACAGAGAGAAGCCACCCAACAGACATCCTTTCTGAGAACCAGCATAACTCATCAGCATCAGGTTCTTTTCTCCCTGAGGGTGCACATTGAACAAAATAATCATCATGTAAATTTACTTCTTCGTAATTAGCTATATTTATGATTTCTTTCTAGTTGTCAGTAGAAATGGGAATTACATATGAGAATTCATAGCGTTGGATTCCAGTGCCCTAGGGTAGGGCAACTAGTTTCCTGTTTGTTAAGCCTCTATGTCCTTGACATGTGATTCTTAAATGTAATGAAATGCACACAATGATAACAAAGATTTCTATGGATTATCTCAATTTTATTTGTATCTGTTTTTCTTTGTCCATACGATGGCAGTTTGCTGCATAGCACATGTACTGCCTGCCAGAATTCAAGAAGTGTTTGGGCAATGCTGTCAGTCACATGGTGTGATTCTTGGGGTGTCCTGCACAGGGCCAGGAGTTGGACTCAATGATCCTGATGGGTCCTTTCCAGCTCAGCTGTTCTGTGATTCTATGATTTCTCACAGCAGCATACTTTCACTGTCTTTTTTTTTTTTCTCTGAGGCTATAGTAGTTTCTGAAAAAATATTTAATTAAATTTTCTCTTACCAATTTCATTACATTCATCAAGATTTTTTTGTCTTGCACCATGCTTCCAAAACTGGCTAAATGCCTTCCGTGTGGAAATTGAAAACACAAGACACAACTTCCTACCATCCAGGTTTGACAAAGTACTAGCAAAGTGGAAGACCGCTTCTCAATCTGAATTGTATGTCCAGTATTCACAAGAAAAAGTAATTATATATCCCATAGGGCTGCAAGAAAACCCAGGATAATTTTCCTCTGATTCGGGGGATAGGGCAGCAACTGATGGTGATGGTGACAGCTCTGCCTCCCCTGGAACATGTGCATAGTGAATGAAATCCACAGTCTTCTGCTCAGCCTCAACTACTCTTCTTTCCAATGGATATCCCCTGAGACAATATCAGGCCAGAAGAGGTCAGAAGATAGCTTGTTCCAGAGACAGTTCCCAATAGGCAGCATGGACAAAACTTCACCAAGTTGAACTCCTTCAACTCTATGTCATCTTCCAACATTATTCTCCCACCAGGTTTTGCAACCTCTAAACACTCTTGTGCCCTCACCATGGAACAGCTGATAAACGCATTCACTTTCTTTATATGAAATAGCCCCATTTTGATAGACTACAGTACATACCTCACATTGTTGTACTCAAAATAAACTGGAAAGTATAAACTAAAAATGCTTATCTAGAGTTGGGAGAGGAAAGGGAGGGGTGGAAATTACCTAGAGCCAAACATTATGAAATGTGGACACTCAGCTACTCAAATGCTCTCTGGCCTCAGTGTCAAAACCAGTCCCTAGGCCTTTCAGCACTACAGCATCCTTTTTTAGGAATATGAAGACAGCTTCTCAGCTACCATCCTCCACCTCTCGAGCTATCCAGTCTACTTGTTTTCAGGTAGGATGTTGGTTAGCAATACCTTCCAGATCAGCTGTTCTTAGCCAACAGGTGTGTTCTTCTTTTTGGGAGGCTGCAATTGGTGATGAACAGACTAAACAGGAAGTTCATCATCATCACCATCATCATCATCATTATCATCACATCAGGTACAAGCAGTGCATTGAAGAAAAAGGTATGTAAAATAACAGACTGCCTACACAAATGCCAGTCACATCTGAACTTCACTGTTTGGTAAAGCCACCCAGCTTCTCTACTTCTTTATCAATCCTTAGAATACTCCTTACATTCCTTTTCCATTTTGAGTTTCACTTTTGGCTAAATTTCTGTTTCTTAGCCTGCTTTTGGGCTTCTGGGTTTTTATTGTTTGGGTTTTTTTTTTGGGAGGGGGGATGTTGTTTTATGGTTGGTTGGTGTTTTGGGGTTTTTTTGTTTGGGTTTTTTTTTTTTT